>VMDO01019918.1:0-13699 GCA_007922755.1 Pedetes capensis
GTAAAATCTTGGACAACCTCAATCTTTTCTCCATTTAATGTGAAGTTGCGTGCTGACCCAGTTGTAAGGATTTTTGTTTTGTTGATGTTTAGTCGTAACCCATATTGAAGGCTATGATCTTTGATCTTCATCAGTAAATGTTTTAAATCCTCTTCATTTTCAGCAAGCAAAGTGGTGTCATCTGCATAACGCAGGTTGTGAATGAGTCTTCCTCCAATCTTGATGCCGCGTTCTTCCTCATAAAGTCCAGCTTCTCGGATTATTTGCTCAGCGTATAAATTGAAGAGTCTAAAGAATAGTGTTCTTTATTGATCATACAAGTTTTTGTTATGTGGTTGTCTTGAGACAGGGTCTTGCTCTGTCACCCACGCTGGCCTAAAACTCACTGTATATCCCAGGATGATCTGTGTAGCCCAGGATTCTCTGTCCTCATGCCTCAGCCCCCCAAGTGCTGGTATTACAGGCATGTGCCACCACACCTGGCTTCATATGAACTTTTAATATAGGCATATTTACAGTTTGTGTTTATCCTGAGGTGAGTTAATTTAAAAGGAAAAATGACAAAATGTTTAATTTGCCTATGAGATTAAAATGTTCTGTTTTTGGTGTTGAAAAGTTTGAGCTTGAATAAAGCCTGCTTAAAAAGATGAATATGTACAGGGCAAAAGACCTGAACACACAAATTATTTTTCTTTTAGTTTGAATTATTTTGAATTTGATATAAAAAATGAAATTATTTCTACCTGATTTGCAAAACAGGAATATGAAATAATGCTTCTCATTTTGTATACTGATAAGTTGGGGTGGTTGTGTCTGTATCCAATTGTTAGAACCTGTCCACTGGCCGTCCCCTCTGCTAGCATCTGGCCTAAGGAGCCTTTAGACATTCCATTCCATCTGGGTGAGTGAGAGCAAAGTGAAAGGAAAAAGGCTGCTTTAACCCCCAGTCAAGTAGAGTTTAAGATTATTTGCTTTATGTTTAAGCCTTCTTAGAAGAGACTTTTTCAATGACAGCCAAAATTCCATCCTTCAGTTACAGTACTTAGAATTGCAGTTCTTGTCCATTGGATTTCAGCCTCTCTGCCATACAGAAGATTTCCAGGCCATCTCGTATTTTCTGCCTCCTTTAAATTTAAATAGTATTTAGTGCCCTCTGGGTACATGCTTCTATAACAGGCTCATTGCAGCCTACAAATCATAGAGGAGATGTGAACATTTCCAAACTGGCCTTTCATTGCTCTAAGGGTAAGCAAACACAACAAAAGTCTCTAGCAGTAGGGTAATCATGGTTTTCCTGACAGTTACAGTTGCCTGAGCTGTGGCTAGTGGCTTATTTTATACTTCAATGTATTTATTTTGAAGAGTTCAATTATGATCTTGACTTATTTCGCAAAAAAAAAAAAAAGAAAAAGAAAAAAAAAATCTCTGAATGGTGACTACATTGCTGGCAGTGAGTAGCCTTCATAAATCAGGCCTACTGCTTTTTGAAAAAGCCATTTGCAAGCCAAGCACAGTAGCACATACAAGTAGTCTCAGTGATTTGGGAGGCTGAGGCAGGAGATGTGAGTTTGAGGACAGAGGCAGCCTTTGTATCTTAGCAGACCCTGCCTCAAAAGAAAAAAGTGGGCTCAGGGTGTGTCCTAGTGGTAAAACATTTGTAAAGTATGTACTAGGCCATAGGTTCAACTTCCAAGTACTGCGCAAAAAAAAAGCCGTGCATAGAGATTTCATTTAGTTCAGAGCAGTGGATTGAGCTCATTTTACAGTCTATAGAAATTCACTAAATGTTTACTAAAGGCCTCCTTCAGCTTGTATATTCTTTTAAACCCTGGGGATGAAGAAGAGGATACATAAGACCCCATCCTCAAAGGAGCCTTATATTCTATAAGCAATAAGTTAAAAACCAGAATGCATGTGGCATTCTATTCATTCACCTAGTGTCTAACTAGTACCTTCTATGTGCTAGGCATTGTGCCAGTTCAGTAGGAACTGAGCAATAAATAAGACAGAAATGGCCCCTGTCTTCAATGAATAGGCAGCCAGGCAGAGTGGACATACGTACCAACTGAGTTTCAGCAAATTTTATTTAAAGATTGTGAAAAAGGAGATTGAACCAGAATAGCCCAGCTGAGAAGAGCACTTCAGTGTATCCAAAGCAATCTCAAGGGGAAAGGCAGCTGTTATGTTCATAATTCTAAAAATAGTCTGGCCATGGATTATCATCTCTTGAGAAGGGCTCAAGATGTAGATTAGTTAAGTGTGTAAAATACCACATGTTTTCAAGCCCACAATTACAAGTGTCCTGGGGAAATTTACCACCTGGAGGCTTTGATTGTTATTGATTTCCATAGCTGATAATGCACTTCTTAAAGTAGTACTGTTGCTCATGGTCCTAGGCCCCTTTATTCTTTGGTAGATTGGCCACAATATTAGTACTCAGTTGGAAAGCAACAAAGCTTGGTTGTCACCCACAGGCCCTTCATTCTCCCTTTGCAGTTCATATTAGCATAATCATCTTCCTTCTTTAAGTTAAAGGAGAGAGAGACCACACTGATCACAGCAGTTTTGTATTGACAAAGGTGGAGGAGGGGAGGAGAGATGGAGCAGGTTCCCTGAACTTTTATCTTTTCCTCTCCTGACCTCAAATGAGAAATGAGTCTTCTGGATTCTCAGCCAGAACCTGGTTTTGTTCTTCCTACCCTGCTTGCTGAAGGGTGTGACTCACTCTTGTTGGAAGAGTGGCTGACTTTGTCACAGCCACTCACCCACACCCCTGGGGGGACATGAATCAGAATTCCTTTGGGGTTGTAAAAGCCTCCAGGTGACTCTAATATGCTCCTCTTGAGCTTATTCTCCTTGGGAAATCCTAACGCTGAGAATCAATCTCTAGAATTCCTTCCCCATGAATAGCCAAAGCATCCTAGTAATGAGTAATAAGGAAGATGTAAATTAAACCCTGTTTTGTTTTCGGATCATAGTGCACAAGGAAATGGATGAAAATTCAATTTGCATTTGTTACACAAAAATCTCTCTGTCTCTCTCTCTTTTTTTTTTTTTTTTTTTTATACTGGATATTGCTTGTGTAGTCCAGGCTGGCCCAGAATTTGCTAGGTAGACCCGGCTGGTCTCCAACTCTCATTGATTCTCCTGCCTCAGCCTTCTCTGTGTGTTGGGATTACAGACATGCACCACCATATCCCACTCTTGTTTTTTTTTAATGTTGGTATCTTTCATACATGACTGACATCTAGCAGACAATAGGACTATATTATTCAATTTATTTTTATATCTATTACATTTGATTCTTTCCAAACTAGGAATCTTTTCTTTATAAATACCATTGAGCCCAAGTATAAGAGACACTGCCATTACCATTAGCCATGCGTTAGTCTGAACCCTCTATTTCTAATGTTTAGTCCAATGGGGATTTTTGATTAGCATTTTAAAAGTATATTTTATATACAGGAAAATGTACTGTTAACTATTCTGTTCGATAGGTTAAGACAGTTGTATAACTGCCACCCAAAATTAGACACAGGTCATTTCCAACACTCTTTTTCCCCTTCAAATAAGCCACCTTTCCTCAAACCAGAGGAGCACTTTAATGACATCTTATGTAGAATGATTGCACTCACACTTGAGGTTTATGTACATGGAATTGGGTAGAATATAGTCTTTTGTGCTTGGCTTCTTTTATTTCACATAATATTTGTAGAGCTTCATCTGTGTTGTGGCAATGAGTAGTAGTCTAGGATATTTGAGCTATAAGAATACCTGTAAAAAGTATTTTGAGTTACATCTTAAAAGTACTACATTTTTTATAGATAGCAGACTAACAACACTTTTTTAAATTCTATTTTTACTTTAAAGTCAAGTAGTTTTTGGTCTTGGTTATTTTTGTAATATTTTTAGCAGCTTACACAGTGCTTTGTCTATAATAGGAAATTAGCAAATGTTTTCTTAAGTTGGGAGGGAATATGTGGGGAAAATGAACTCACAGCTCATTCTATAGAAATTCAGATTTCAGTTGCCTTGCTGTGGCTAGGAAACCAAACTGCACATTCATTCTGAGCATTATGCCCCCCAGCAGGGGACCAGTGAGTATGACATCAGTCCAGAGAGAACTGTGTGGACGCTTTCCTTCAGCATAAGGATGTCAAGTGTACTAATCTAGTTTTCCAAAAGGTCAGCTCTTATTGATGTTTTTTACTGGTAAAAGTGTTTTCAACAGATATTATTAGCCTCATTTGGTAACTGAAGAGCTCTGAGAACAGAAAAACAAGAGTGACCTACACAGAGTGGAGGAGGGATTCAGTGTTGGCCCTGGATATTAGATTCCAAAATATTTGGCCAACCCCATGTGTTCCCAGTTCCCAGAGAAGTTAGTTGACACTGACGTTGGTTTCCCTTAAGGATGACTCATGATTTCTTGAGTCTGGTTTCACTATTAGTCATCCTCACTGCCACTGTTAAAGCGGTTAGGCCCTACTGGATTCCAGTCCCCACCCCCACCTCATGACACCTAAGGTTCCTGGTGCCCAGTTCTCAGTTCAGCCTCATTTCAGGGTCTGGAACATTTACTATCAGTTCAGCATTAACCTGGGTTTCAGTACTGATAGTATTGCCCATCCTTTCCCCCGAGTTGTCCAAACTCTTTTTTTTTTTTTTCCAGAACGTTGCGTAGGACCCCAGTCTCTTTAAATCTTTAGAATATATCTCGCTCTTGTCAATGCCTCCTGATTGTCCCCTGCCCAGAAATAAAGTTGTGCTACTGGTGGTACCTTAAATTTTGGGCCCTAAACTATGACCAAAATATCATAATATATTTTCACTATGCTTCCTTAATCATAGCCCTGGCTGTTGTTAGGCTGTAAGAAGAGGCTGCAGTGTCTTGGAGGAAGAGATGGGGGCTTAACTTCAACCTGACACCTAAGAAAAGATCCAGTGTTTACTGGCATGTGGGAAAAATTACCACCTGGGCATGTAGAAATATGGGCCTGGCAGTAAACAATTGCATTCAGAAGCAGCTCCAGTGCTGCAGAGTGAGCTAGTTGAGCTGCATGATATTTGAGCAGAACTGACAAAAGTGCTGTTGGCCTGATGTTGTGGGGACTCTTACTCCTAGTACCTGTGGCTAGCCATAGCGCTCCCCTCATTCTTTAGTATGGAAAATGGACATTTTCTCAGTGTTAAAAAAATACACCTTCAAGAAAATTCACCTAGTTGAAAATTTCAGTATTTGAAAATACACTAGGAAGCCAAATATTGGAGCCACTCTTGGCTTTTTCCTTCTCTCCCCGAGGCTGGTGGCCTTCCTGAGCTATCTGTCTGTCTGTGTCTTGGTGACCTGCCTGTGCCTGGATTCTCACTGGGCCAGGCTGAATGTGTTTGGAAAGTGTCTCTGTGAAGGGAAGAAGGGTCTTTAGGAGAGAGAAATTTAGCTATATTTGGGTGAATACACAGGCAAAACACCCTCACCCTGTTGGACAGAACTTGGAAGATATCTGGTTCAGTTTTTAATTAAAAGAAAAAAAGTGAGAAATCCTGTGAGTGGATGAACTTCCCCTAGAGCTAGCATATGTACCACTGCCGTTTGTTTTTGTGAACTCTCACATAGGAAGTTCAAAATGGATTGAGAAATGTTCCCTTCTGAGTTTTTTTTTTTAATAAAATAAGAAAGGTTATAATTTTTCACATGACTTTGGAGAAAAAGGTGATTGCAACTACTGACTTTTAAATCTGTAACTAGCATAGAAAAGTATAAAGTCATCCCTTGTTATCTGTGGGGAATAGGTTCCAGGATCACTTCAGATACCCAAATCCACAGATGCTCAAGTCTCTTATAGAAAATGCTGTGGCATTTGCATGTAACCTGCCCACATCCTCCTGTATCCTTTAAATGATCTGTTGTTGTTAGGTACCCTGGAGTTGGTATCTGATTCAGTGACCCTATGAACAACAGGTGAAATGCTATTGTCAGTGCTTCTCTGCTCTTCATAGGGTTTTCAACGGGGGATTGTTTTTTCAGTGGGTTTCCAGGTCCTTCTCCCAAGCCTACAGCACCTGCTGTTACCGGGCGGTCTGCCATCCAAATACTAACCAGGCCTGACCCTGCTTAGCTTCCGAGATCTGATGGGATTGGATGCCACAGGGCTATGGCTGCAGGCAAATCATCTGTAGATTACTTATAATACCAAATACAATGTAAATGCTATGTATATAGTTGTTATATTATATTGTTTGGTGAATGACAAGAGTCTGTATATGTTCAGTATATATGCAGTGTTGTTTAGAATAATTTCTAAATATTAATTGTTGAATGTGTGGATGAAGGACCTGGGGGGAATAAAGAAGTAGACTGTATATTAATCAACATTTTACACTCTATGTTGAAAACCTACTATCTGAAATATCTGCTAGATGCCATGTTAATTTATTTGTTACTTTGTCCACAACTATAGATTTGAGTAATAAGATAATTATGATAAATTGCTTTGCAGCTTTTTGAAGTCCAAGTGGACTTATTGTACATAGGACTGCTTTTGTAGTGCTGTTCAGCCATGGCAGCCTTGGAGTAAAGAATGTAATTTTTCTACATATATCAGTTTCTTAATGTATAAAGTAGTGATTGAATTCATCTGATTTTTTTTTCATCTTATTAGAGATTTTGTTGGTGTGTTTGTTTATTTTGAGTCAGTGTCTCCTTCAAACTCTAGATTCTCTTGCCTCAGTTTCGCAAGTGCTGGGATTGCAGGTGTGTGCCATGATGCCTGGCTAGAAATTTTTATAAGGTAATTTTTTAGTGTAATTGGTGGAAGAGATTCAGATAGAGTACAGATTACCTTTTCATTTACAGCAAGTTACTTCCTAGAACTGTGCAGTGTGGAGAAAATAACTTAAATTGAAGCTCATTCTCTCATGGAAACAATGTATAAAGGGAAATTATACTAAGGATCATTTGCCCTATATTTTATATAAGTAATTGCAAATTTTCAATCAAAAATGCTATATAAAGCTTCCCCAATAACTTCATTGTTGGACGAGGAATTACAGTAATAATACCAAACTGTATTTGGCTTTTGATATTAGAATATTAAGATTCTGTTCATGTTCTTATGTTTGTGGTGGCTGCCTTATTTTTATCATAACCAAAAGAAGATGAATGAATGAAAGCTTTCAGAGCTTGGTAGGATCCAGAGATGATTTTTAAAGGAGAGTTTCTGTCAAGCATCTTTAAACAGACTTGTGGAAATTTTGGGTATAGTGGATGAACTTTTTTGAAATGCCGCCCAGGATGATGTTGCCCCAGTTCTGGTTTTCTCATTGCCCAAGCACAGACATTACGTAGGGATTCCTAACTTGGGGTCTGTGGATCTACATGGGTAGGCTGGGAGAAGGCTGAACACTTGAATCTCCTACACTGAATGGAAAGTGTTTATTTGCATTCTCGAAGGTCTTTGGGAACTGATCCATAGTTTTCATCAGAAGGTAAAAGGAAATTCTGGATTCAAAAGGACTGAATTGCAAGTCCTTTAAAACTAGGATAGCTGTGATAGCGAACTTGTGCGTTAAGGTTTGTCAACTACAAACTGCTGTGAAATTGTTAACCAACACTGCTGCCTTTTGAAATTGAAAATTTCAGATTTCCTGTGCTGACACCCAAAGCTCCCATACTGGTGTTTCCTAAGGGCTGTGGGCTTTAGCATGTGTGAACTACAATGGATTCTCCTAGTTAGTTGTTTAAGAAGATGAGGACAAAGTAGAGTGGAGGAAACCATTTCTTTTTTCTTTTTTTTCCTTTTTTTTTTTCTTTTATTTACTGACTCTAATTTTCTGTTGAATTCAGACTCTTTGGTCATAGGGGATGGAAAGCCCAAACCAAATGGCTTGAACAATGAGGGCAGCAATTTATAAGTGAGGAGAGAGCTGGCTGCATCCTCAGGCCTCATGGGAGGGACTCCAGCACCTCCCGCTCCTCTTGGAGTAGAGTGGCAGCCATAGTCTCCCAGCTGTCAACTCATCTTAACCACAGTATCATGTGCAGGAAGAAAGAGTATTGGTAGCTTCTCTTTTGTAGATATCCCAGCAAATGGCTCTGGTGGGGCTGTGTGCCCCTTCCTGAAATCACCTTTGCAGATAGGAGTTAACCTAGTATGTTGGGCATTAGCCCTAGAAAACAGTAGAGTTACTAAAACTATGTAAATGAAAGTGGAATATTGGAATATTTCTTCTGAATTTTTGCACTATTTTGAAGTGAATCATCTGCTAATTCAGTATACTGAATGTAACTTTATAATTTTAAATAGTTTTGTTTGTTTTAGTACTTGGGGGTTGAACCCAGGGCCTTGTCCATATTTTGCAAGTGTTCGGCCACTGGGCTGGACTCCCAGACCATTTTTCACTTTTTATGTTTAGATGGATCTTGCAAAGTTTCACAGGCTGCTTCTGGCCTTGTACTTGTGATCCTTTGCCTCTGCCTCCTGATTTAATGGGATTACAGACATGAGCTGCTGTGCCCAGCTACTCTAATTAGTTTTGTTTGTTTTTCTTAATATAAAGTTGTTGACATATCTGACTCATAGTGACCCTATGTACAACAGAACAAACACTCTCCGACACTGTGCCATGCCCAGCACTATTATCAGTGCTTTTCTGCTATTATAGGGTTTTCAATGGCAGGTTGTTTCAGGAGTGGATTGCCAGATCCTTCTCCCAAGCCTATAGCACCTGGTATGGGAGGTAGTCTCCCATGCAAGGACTGATGAGGCCAACCCTGCTTAGCTTCCAAGATCAGGTGGGATCCGGTGCTAGGGTGCTATGGCTGAGGACTAAAAGTTATAATATATGTGTATATGTGTGTGTGTGTGCATGTGTTTGTGTGGTGTGTGTTTGTGTGTATGTGAGATATAATATATATAATATATGTAATATATTAAGATATGTATTTTTTCTATTCTATTCTATTGATCTGTCTTACAAAAACAAAAAGTTAAAACTTACTTTTGGTCTCCATAAAGCCCCCTCCTCCCTCCTTGGGCTGGTGATAGTGGTGGCTCTTTTATAGAAAATACATTTTGCCTTAATTTGCTTTTTCATTGTTTTATTGGCAAGTGTTTTTCAAATCTCTGTCCAGAGCTGGGTGCTGTAGCAAAGTTATAATCCCAGCAACTCAGGAGGTGGAGGCAGGAAGGTAGCAGGTTCGAGACCTGAGGCAGCCTATGCAACTGAGGGGAAAATAAATGAATAAGTAAATCTCTGTCCAATATAAAGCAGTAGAAAAGTCTCATTAGGAGGGGTTTTCTGATGTTAGAATGTCTGAATTAAAATTATGACTCTGGTACTTACTCCTCATGTAAGCTTAAGTAATTTGTTGAATCTTTTGACGTTTTTTTTTTTTTCTCATTGTAAAGATAATATGAAATAATGGTTTGGTATAGAGCCTGGTGCTAGTAGCTGTTTATATTAGCCAAATAATGCAGATATCATGATTTCAAATAATTATTGTACTATGTAAAGGAACTTAATTATAGGCATTAATGAATGGGTTTATGGCTGATTACTGTGCCTGTAGAATGAATCTGTTGATTTTGCATAGATTCTCGTGGGTAGGATTCCAGAAGTTAGATTGACATTTTAGTATTTTTTTTAAAAAAAACCCAAGATTATTAAGTTGACAGAGATAGCATATGGCACATTAATATTACTAATAAGCATTATGTGTATAACTGAATTAGGATCTAAAATACCAAGAGGGAAATTTAGCTTAAAGCACTGAATTTCTAAGTCTGTCTGAGTGTAAGCACACAGTACGTCTTTAATTGATTTTATTCCTCTGGTGACTCTGTTCAGTTTATACTGGGGCTCACTTTTCATAATATCGCAATAAGAATGAATTAAAATGAATGTATTCATTTACCTTTCATGATAAATGATGCTGATGAGAATCTTTCATCAGCAACATTTTTTGGAACCAATGAGTGAAGACTGAAACCTAGTGGAAGTTTATTTTGTGGTTTTTGGTTTCCTCACACTTTCCAGTGTAATCCTTTTTGAGTTCTTCAGGATTTTTTTAACCTGGGTCAATAGAGTGCTTGAAATACTTCCATATTTGAGAATTCAAGTCAAAATAAACATTGCTAAACTGTGAGGAGAGAGCAGTAGGAGCAAAGTTGTTGGGCTTTGGAAGAGAGAGCTGCCTATTAGCCTATAATAATGCAGAGTGAACAGCTGTGGAAATGGATATAGAGGGAATCCTACAGGATTTGGGGAATTTGTTCTAATAATTAACCTAAAATGGGAGAAGGACCTGGCAATCCACTCCCAAGGCAATCCCGAAACAGTCAGCCATTGAAAACCCTATGAGGGTCACTATGAGTCGGATACCGACTCGATGGCACCTAACAACAACAACAACATTCCAGATTATTCTACATGGCCCAGTTCTGTCCTACTTTATAGTGAAGTCCATCAGCCCAGGGTTTGCTCTATGCCTAACAGTGTTAAAAACTAAGAAAGTGAACACAAAAGAGCAGCATATATTAAGTGATGGGCATAATTATAAATACTTTCTTAACTCATTTAGTAGTCACAACAATACTATGTAAGTAGGTGTTATTATTATTTTGTAGGAGATAAAATTGGGAATCAGGGAAGTTAAGTAATTTGCCTCAAGTCACACAGCAAAGTGTTAAGGTAGGATTGGAACTTAGACTCAATCACTAAGGTGACTCCTGGTCAGAAAGTCCAGCATCTTAGTTTACTTGAGCTGCCGTAAAAAAAGAAAAAGAAAGTGTGTGGCTTAAGTAGAAAGTTATGTTGTCACAGTTCTCGGAGGTGGGAGTGTTAGTTTAGGGTGCCAGCATGGTGGGTTTCTGGTGAGGCCTCTCTTTCTGGCTTGCACTTGGCCACTTCCAGCCTCTTAAAAGAGCAAGAATCCCATCACGAAAGCCTCATCCTCATCTCATCTCATTAGAGGGTAAAGTTAAACCTTCTGCCAAGTGGTACCACTGAATATTTTTTATAGGGATTATAAATTATGTAGTAAAGAAAATGTGTAAAAATGAAAAATAAACTTTTTAGAAGAACAAGACCAAACTAAGAAAGGCGATTAAAGGGCCTCTGCAGCGACCTATTTCCCATGTGATTCCCCACCACCGGAGAAATAAATATCAATGTGAACTCCCTCTGAGACAAATGCCTTGAACTAGTGGCCAGCACTTCCCTGTCAGGAAGAAACAGAGGATTAAAATCCCTCATGAATTTAGCCATGAAAGATGATGAAGGACTACGTGAGACACAGCCACCCCTAGGAAGTGAAAATGACTTTGTTCAGCGGAGGCTGCTCCCTTGTCAAGATCACAGCTGCCCAGATTCCTAGCCCTTTGAAACAACTCCTTCTGGGCCCATTCCTTAGAAGGCGTTGGGAAGTGCACCAGCCCATTCCAGGCATGGGCCGCAAGAATGTTTCTTTTCTTCCCTGAAGGCCCAAACTTCACTATAAAAGGCACATGTGACCTTGGCTCTAGGCAGCAGTAGCCCTTTACCACTGCCTGCCTTCATGTCTCAAAGGTGTACTGTCTTTAATTTCTGTGTGCAATCTCTATCTCTCAAACTATATCTATATTCTCTAATTTGTTGTTAGGTGCCATCGAGTTGAGTCCAACTCATAGCGACCCTATGTACAATAGATCTCATATAAATTCTTTTATATGCTGAACACAAATGAAATGAGGTAATAGCCGCTGCACTGGGAAGGTAGCTGCTGCTGGTCTTCTAGCAAAGCCTCCCAGACCTGCTGACCTGCCTTCCCAGTAACAATCTCATCCTAACCACCTCTCAAAGGCCCACCAAGTACCATCAGATTGGGGAGCAGGATTTGAAGATATAAATTCTGGAGGTACACAATTTAGTCTATGGCATCTAGTTATGAATATAAGCATAAACAAAATAAGAATAGTATAAATATTTGACTAGCTAATGTACTGAAGTTTTATAAATTTTATTTCTTAATGCAAGTCATCTCATTTTCATTAATTTTATTTCATTCCCTTGAAAATCCAGGTAATTGCACCCTAGGTAGAAGGCCAATTGGATATGACAGTGAGTTAACAAAAGGAAAAAATTTGATAAAAGCTGCTTTAAAGTCACTTCCTTTTCCTGACACATGCATATGATGCTAATAACTTTATTTTGCATAGCTGTTACACTTGATTCTTAAAATAGTCATGCCAAGTTGGCAGGACATCCATTTATGGATGAGGAAACCCAAGTACAAAGTTACCCTGTACTTTGTCATTATACTGTACTGCTACTTAGTTAAACCTACTGCCAAGTGGTACCACTGAATTTTTGTTTATAGGGATTATAAATTACGTAGTAAAGAAAATGTGTAAAAATGAAAAGTAAACTTTTTAGAAGAACAAGACCAAACCAGGAATTTGGAGTGAGTTGACCTGAAGGAATATGGAGGAAGACCCTGCAAAAGTCATCTTAACACAGGGTTGTGCCCCTGAGTAGTAGATGCAGGTATCCACTGAGTCTGTTTTAGAATTTCACTCCAGTTCAATGGTGTCTGGTGTTGGCCAGTGTGGCTGCTGTTTGTGATGCATTTCTTCCTGAGGCTGAGGTGCTATAGGAGAATAAGTGTCACCGTGAGTTGGGATGGCAGTCCAGGGATGTAGCATGTCCATCAGCCTCTCTGGTCCTCAGATTGTCTAAAAATCACCATAATATCTCCTACTAGGCACCACATAGGACTTCTCTGGAAGATGATAGAATAGATGTTAAAGTGCTTTGAAGGATTTAGAATTGCAGGCTGATAGAGAGCACGGTCCTGACTGCTGTAATGTCCTGGACCTACAATGGCTTGTAAATGCAATCGTGTGGTTTGAACCGAAACTCGGTTTCCATATCTAAGATCACATGTGTGATCAATCACATGCGTGATTAAAAAATTATTATCAGGAAATAGTATATGTGAAACAGGGCATTTACCTAATCATATCATGCTCATGAAATACAAATATTTTTAAAGTTTTAATCAGCATTTCACCTAGAGTAATTCTGAGATGCTTATTCCTTTGGACCACGGTCTGCCCTTTTGAATTTGGTTTATTAAATATTCTGCAAGTTTATAAAGGTTTGGAAATTCACAAAATCCTTTTGAGTGTAATAGAACTCTTCTCCTAATTCTTGAATGTGTTGTCATGCATTTCAAATTCAATGTTTTACTGAGAGCTTGGTTTTTGGCAGGGCAAGATGGTACCATTTTAAGACACTTCAGAGATCTCTTATGCTCAAGACAGGAGATGGAGAATTTGGGTTTATTGAAGGAAGAAAAGGATATCAGGTAGCAATTTAGTTTTTCAAAAATCTTGATAATATATTGTGTAAATCTAGAGGAAAAACTACTTATGGATGAAAATGGAAACACTGAGGAATCTTCAAATCATTCAGACAGGCCTGTGACTTTTAGTTACCTACAGTGTACTGGTCCCTGCGTGTGCCAGTATCTTACCTTCTACTTTTCCTTTTTAAACAGCTGCCAGACTTTATTCTTTGTCTTTGGAATTGTCCTCTTTTCTTTACTAATGATCAGTTTTGTGAGCACAGTATCCAAAAGACTAAAGTACCTAATGAGAAGGCTTCTTACTGAGCAAATCATTAATCTGCAATTTCAGGTTCATATGGAGCTTAACAC
>VMDO01019918.1:13799-38742 GCA_007922755.1 Pedetes capensis
GGAGACCGCCTGGGAACACCAGAAGCTGTAGGCTTGGGAGAAGGACCTGGCAACCCCCTCCCAAAAATCAATCTGCCATTGAAAACCCTATGAACAGCAGAGAAGCACTGACAATAGTGTTTCCCCTGTTGAACAGAGGGTCGCTATGAGTCGGATACCGACTCGACGGCACCTAACAACAACAACAACAACAACAACATGGAGCTTAACAAGTATCTGAAATGTTTTCTCTCAAAGGCTAACCATGTAAGAGGCTCAGGGTTGCCTCTTACTATATATTTTAGCTAACTAAAGAAGTAAAATTCAAGAACTATGTTTCCAGATGTAATGAATGGTCATTGTTGTCGTTATTACGTGCCGTTAGTTGGGTCTGTCTAGTTGGGTCTGACTCATAGTAATCCTATGTACAACAGAATGAAACACCATCAGACACTGTGCTATGCCCAGTACTATTGTCAGTGCTTCTCTGCTATTCATAGGGTTTTCAATGGCTGATTGTTTTGGGAGTGGGCTCCTGGGTCTTTCTCCCAAGCCTACAGTACCGGGTATTACCGGGCAGTCTCCCATCCAAATACTAATGAGGCCTAACTCTGCTTAGCTTCTAAGGTCTAATGAGCTTGGACATCAGAGTGGTATGGCTGTAGACTGTGAAAGGTCATGTTATTGTTAGGTGCCATCGAGTCAGTGTCTGACTCATAGCGACAAGTGTACAACAAGTAAGATATTATTGTCAGTGCTTCTGTGCTATTTATAGGGTTTTCAATGACAGATTTTTTTTTTTCTCTTGGGGAATGGGTTTCTGGTCCTTTTCCCAAGCCTACAGCACCTGGTGTTCCCAGGCAGTCTCCCTTCCAAGTACTAACCAGGTCTGACCCTGCTTAGCTTCTGAGATCTAATGGGATCAGACACCACAGGGGTATGGCTGCGGGCAAGAAAGCTTATAGATTGTCTTAACTAGTTGGAGCAAAACATTGGCTGTATAAGTAGTAGGAACAAGCAACACTAGTGTTTCCCAAAGATATTTCTTGTCAATGGAAGTGATGAGGTGAAGTTTAATGTATACTTTTGAATCTGACATTACTGTTTGCATTACTCAAGCATATTTTGATCAGAAATTTTATTCTGTACACTCCAAATAGTCACTCTTCCCACTTTCATCCAAGGAAAATGTTTAAGATAAAAGTATAAAGATGGATATATGTCACAATCATCTTTGATGTTTAAAACTGGGGAGAAGATATACCTCTTTAAACATGGCCTTGCTATTTTTGAGTTCACACAATAACAAAATAAAATGGTGAAAAGGTGATGAAACCGAGATGGGCTTTGAAAGAACAGAGCTGAAAGTCTAGAGACCTGGGTTTTAGATTTGACCCTATGACTAACTTGTGACTTTGGACATTGCAGTTACCCAGTCTGGGTCTTAGTTTCCTCAAAAGCAAGGAGAGTGTTATACTAGCAGATCTTTAAAGTTCTTTCAAACTCTGTGATCCTCTATTGCTATATTCCAAGCTGTTCTAGAGCTTAGTGATTTAAGACAACAACCCATTTTATTATTTCTTATGGTTTTATGTGGAATTCAGCCAGAGCTTGGCTGAGTGATATTCATCTGGTGGATGGTCTGGTTTAAGATGGCTTCTTCATGTTTTTGTGACCTTGGCAAGGATGTCTGGAAGGCTGGGCTCAGCAGGGTGGTTCATCATAGTGCTTTTGTGTTGCCCCCAGCATGGCAGCCTCAAGGGTCCTGAATTTATATGGCAACCTAGGGATCAGAAGCTAGTTTTCCAATGGACAAGACAGAGGCCACATGGTCTTATAAGGCTTAGCCTTTGAAGTCACAAGCACCATTTCCATCATGCTCTATTGGATGAGGCTGTTCCAAGCCTGCCTATATTCCATAGAATAGGGCATAGCCTCCATAACCTAGTGAGGGAGTATCAGAGAATTAATGGTCATGTTTTAAAGTTGGGATAGTCCCATTCATTGTGAATGGTAAAGTTGGCAGAGCTGTAGTAAAACTTGCTGTTTTAAATGTAGCTTTCTTGTACCCTTGACAACTCAGAACAATTCTTATGTCCTGTAAAAGAATGCTGATGACCAAACTTAACACTCCACATACCATTACTCCTTCTTTGACCATTGTCCTGTAGCTTTTTCATATATATTTAATTTTTAAAACTTATATTTTATTCAGCCTGTGTCTTAGGATCTCTTAACCATTGCTTTTGCTTTAAAAATTGTTTTATGAGCATAAAGAATACTGCAATCTTGAAAAGTGGAGTTTGAGAGCATTTTTCATGTGCTTAACTTGGGATGAGGGACACAGGTCATTTCCTAACTTTTTCATTTCTAGTATTGTAAGTGGTTGCTGTAAGGAAAGAAGGTCCTGATAATGGTCACCTGGCAGATCAGAGTCATAAAAAGATCATTTCAGTAGTTGGAAAGCAGACAGCAATTTATGATCACACAACTGCCTGATTGTGTGTGTTGTGTTTCCACAATTTTGAAGTTAAATGAAATACTTTGAACTCATCTCTCTTGGACACCTGTGTTTACCCTGAAAATAATTTGATTGTATAAAGCATTAAAAGAAATTATTCAAGCAAATATTACAAAGAAAGTGACCTGAAAACTATAAAAACAAATGTATCTGCATCTTCAAAGAAGTTTAATCATTTTTTAAAAGTCTGGGCAATTTTTTAAACTACCATTTTTATTAGCTACTGTTTCTAAGAAATAAAATATCCTCATTGTTTCTTAGGCAGGAGTACATGCTGAAATTTGGCTATAATCAGTGTTCCTACTAAATACTCATTTCATTGCTGTGAAGGAGTTTGGTTTACCTAGGGCCCATAAAGCTTGGAGCAATTTACTCATCTATTCTGCTAAAACAATTTTCACATTTTTCTGAGGCTCTAAATTAACAGTATGGATATGTTGGGGAGAACAGCATTTATTTTAATTTTTATGTTATTGCATTACATTATATGTTGTATATAATAACTCAGTCATCAACATAAAGATATATGTATAAATATTGGCTCTGAGGGGCAAAGTACAGTAAAGTTAAGACTTAAATTAATATCTTTCCCTATGTCAACTTTGAAACCTTCACACAACAAGAAATTGTCATGTTTCCTGACTTATTTGGGTGTCAATACCTTTCTTTTGAGACTTCATCAAAGAGAAAGATTATTCTAGCAACAGATGCTGGCATAACCTGTTTTAGTAAGGCTTGTCATGTCTATTTTTTTTTAAAAGACCGTTGTTCTGTAAAAGTATGTCTTTGCTTTATTGATAGACATATCAAGACGCTTGCAGAGGGCAAGGAACATTGTATAATTCAGGCTATGTAATAGCACGTTTGCTTAATTGCATAAGTATCATTGTCACTGGAAGAAAATGAGAATATTCAGAGAAAGAAAAAAATGGTAGTGCTTAATATCTGTCAACATTTGATTTTTGAGTGAAATAAAAATATTTAACAGTCAAAATGGCATGTGTAGCAGCTAATCAGAATGGACCCTGGACTTACACAATACATATCTTCTGATTTAAATTGTGGGTGCTTATATTCCCTATGGGCTGGGATTTAGCTCAGTTGGTAGAGCGCCACTCTGCAGTCTCTGAGGTCCCAAGTTTGATTCCAAGCCCTACAAAAATGGGAAAAGGACATGGCAATCCCAAAAGAGTCAGCCATTGAAAACCCTATGAGGGTCGCTATGAGTGGTACCTGACTTGACAGCACCTAACAGCAGCAGCATATTCCCTGTGGATATTTTGCTCTGCATATATGGAGATGCTATAGATTCTAACCAGTTTTATGACTTTGGCCACTCTTAAAGTATGTGGAAGGTCCATAGGCTGATTCTACCAATTTAAGTCTAGGTATGAGACATAGAAGTTGAGTCCACAGAATTGAAAAAGATTACTTTGTTTTTAAATTTGCTTTTTTTCTCTACTTTTATTTTGCAACAGGGTTTCACTATATAGGCCATGCAGGCTTCAAATTTGTAATCTTCCAGACTCAGCCTCCCACATGCTGGGATTACAGGCATGTACAACCATGCCTGACTTAAATTTACTTTTGACTTAGCTTGTTAAGTATATAATAATGAAAGATTTCCTCATAGTAAATATAAGTCAGCGTGTGTGTGTGTGTGTGTGTGTGTGTCTGTGTGTGTGTGTCTGTGTGTGTCTGTGTATTTATATATATATGTAAATTCCCCCGCCCCCAAGGATTTGGAGGTTGGACCCAGGGCCTTGTAAATACTATGCAAGTGCTCTACCTCTGGGCTGTACTCCCAGCCCAGTTTTTCATTTTTTTATTTTTGAGTCAGGGTCTCGCAAAGTTACACAGGCTGCCTCTGGCCTCCAACTTGTGATCCTCCTCTTTCCACCTCCCAAGTCTCTGGGATTACAGGCATGTGCCACTGTGCCTGGCTCTACACAGTACAGAAGTATAGCTGTATGGATTCTCCTTGTCATATATGTTCCCATAAGATAAGGATTTCTTATCTCAGTCAGGTGGAAGTCAGACTTGGCTTCTCTCTCTCTCCCCAAGCCTCTTGCTAATAATCCAATTGCAGAGAAGAGAAAATAGAATTCAGAAATCTTAAACATATAACATTATTCATTATTTTAAATAATTTTTGAGAGACATGTTTATATCATTAACAATGAAATGTGAAATTGAGGTCCAGGGAGGAAGCCCAGGTTTTAAATATTTTAAGTATGAGCCCTATATCTGCACATAATTATAAGTTAGGAGACATGATATCAATAAGAACCTGGATTTGAATGAATAACCTGTGACTACATGAAGGTCTTAAAACATGAAGATGTATAATTAAAGTGTTTCACTGAAGTTATGTAAATGTGTTAGCCTACTTAGAGTGAGTTGTTATTTTGGTTATAGGTGATCACCAAAATCCCTTGTTTATAAAATGTGGGATTTGGACTAGATTAAATATCCAAGATTCCTCCCAGCTTGCTGATTCCAGAACTGTATATTAATAACCCTTGTAATAAGCCTAAGAATGTTTGGCCTGTGCTTTACATTTGCAAAAGCTATTCAGAACTCTCCATGTAATAATTCCAGGAGGTTTAGCAATCTGATGGATGAGGAGGTTGGATAGTATAGATAGGAGAAGGCAGTAGGGAAAAACTTAAGAGTTTGGAGAGCCAGGGAAAAGTTATTCTGAAACCCAAATTTGTTATACATTTGTCCATACATCCTGAAGGCAGTCCATACATCCTGAAGGCAGGGGGAGAGAACAGGATGGGGTGGTGAGTCACTATTACATGGGGAGATAGTACAGTGGACCTTCTCTGTCTGCAGGGTTCATATCTTCAGATTCAACCAACTATAGTTTGAAAATAATGAGGAAAAAATTCTGTCTATACTCAACATGTACAGACTTTTTTCTTGTCATTCCCTAAACAATATTTATGTAATATTTACATTATATTAGATATTATAAGTAATCTAGACATTCAAAATATATAGGAGAATATATGTATATCATAGACAAACAGTATGGTATTCTATATAAAGTACTAGAGCATCCATGGATTTTGGTATCTGCTGGGATCCTGGAACTCTCTGGTACTAATGGATGACTGTATCTGCTTAGATCCATGACTTTGGCCAAATGAAGTTAATTTTTTTTTTTTTTTTTGGGTCATGTTTTCACATGGTTATCACAGACCAAAGGATCTAGGCCACAAATCTGAGAGATTGAACATTCTGAATATATCTCCTTTGTCTTCTTGTGATCTGTGGGGAGACTTGGTGGGTTATTGATAGCCTTATTTGTACATGTTGCTATAGTTTACTAAAAACTTAAGTTTAGTGGCCACCTAGAGAAGAAGGAGTATCAACATAAGTCAAAAGACTCAAGTCCCATTCTTCTGCCTCTCAGTAGCCTTTGACTAATAATGGTCTTTTATATTTCACGGAAAATGGACCTGGATCTTGTATTTTAATTATGCTATGCTGAAAATATGGTATTATATGAACAGCTGATGATTAGTTAAACTTGAGTACACAGACCTGAGTTGTTTTTTGTTTCATGGAAAGCCTATAATATAGATGATAGTTATAATGATGGTAATAATTAAAGGAATATAGTTAAAGCCATTCCTTACTTACAGAGTACATACAATGTGCCAGGTGCTCTTCTAAGCACTCTTTTCCCTTATTCTTCAGGAACCTTGTTTGTTGTTAGCTGCTGTCGAGTTGTGTCCAACTCATAGTGACCCCATGTACAACAGAGTGAAATACTCCTTGATTCTGTGCCAGACACACAATCTTATGTATATTTAAGCCCATTGTTGCAGACACTGTTGATCCATCTAGCAGAGGGTTTTCCTTTTTATCATTGACCTGCCACTCTCCCAAACATAATGTCCTCCACGAATTGGTCCCTTCTGACTACATGTCCAAAATACATAAGACGCAGTCTAGCTATCCTTGCTTCCAAGGAGCACTGTGGTTGTACTTCTAGGACAGATATGCTCGTTCTTTTGGCAGTCCATGGTATATTCAGTATTTGTCTCCAGCACCACAATTCAAAAGCCATCAATTCTTCTCCTCTCTACCTTGTTCAATGTCCAGCTTTCACAAACTCATCATGTGAATGAAAATACCATGGCATGAGTCAGGTGCATCTTTGTCTTCAATGTGACATCTTTACTTTTCAACACTTTTAAAAGGTCTTTTATAATAGCTTTTCCCAATGCAACATGTCTTGTGTGTTGCTATGAGGCTGAAAGTTATGCTACTGGTATTATAGATCCTAGTAGTGTCACCCATGGTGGACAGGTTTCAGCTGAGCTTCCAGACTAAGGCAACCTTGGTCAGTGGATACTATTATGATCCCATTTTTATAGGTAAAAGATGAGGCATAGAAAAACTGAATAACTTGCCAAGATGAAATAATTAACAAGGGCCAAGCTGGGACTTGAACTGAGACCTTCTAGTCGTAGGGTCCATTGCCTTTAACTCATACACTGCTCTCTAGCCCACAAGACAGGATTGCATGAGACTGGACAGTCTACTGAAGGTTTTTTACAAATACTAACAACTGCTAACTAGATATTATAGATACTAGCTGTTAGAACTATAGGAGCAAGTCCTTATTCTCATAATTTTTGGAAAAGAATGCTAAGTACAGCCCTACTTGGGGAATTTTATTTTTAAAATTTGACTAATCAAATGTTTGTTACACTTTGGTAGAAAGAATACAAAATGATGACATTTAACTCTTTCATTTAGATAGACCCTATGATTAAAGAATGTGAAAATTCCCCAAAATTACACACATAAAAGATTAGACTTAGTTATCTGTTGATAATGAAGTAGAAACAGGTGCTGTAGTCAAGTTCTTCTAAAAACAAATAAGTTCAATATATTTGAATACATAAATCAAAGTTTTTTATTGTTAAATTTTTAAAATCTGAATTCCAAGTCATGAAGTAATCACCTTTTAAAATAACCCTGTTGAAGATTTAATGTTTTATTCTCTCGTATTTTGTAATTGAGAATAAGCTACTTTTTAAACTTAAACTTACCATACATTTTGTTTCCTACTGTAATAAGTGCTACAAAACTAAGTTAAAACGTGTTTACTAGAGAGTTCTTAATTTTATAGTAACCTGTTTCCTATCACTTATTCATTTATCTCATTTTGCTCCTTCTTTCTTTTATTATTCTGGTTCAGAGTATTTAATCTTTTGGTAGCCTTTAGTCTTGGTCACCTTTGAACACTTAAATAAGATTACCCCGTTACAGCATCTTCCTTCTGGCTTGGAATTCCTTCCTCCAGTGGAAGCAGAAATGTTGCTGGAAGACATTGTAGTGGACATTCCTCCTTGGGCATTATTTCTAAAGGATTCACTATAGAATCGTAGGCCTCTTCTTAGTTTAGGAAGAAGCAGTCCAAGGTCATTTCTGTTTTATTTCCTCCAAACTAGGAATCACCATAATGGAGTTAATGGAACAGCCCTAGAACAAGCATTTTAATTGCAGTGACTGTTAACAGGGGAGGTTGGGACTCTATCAGCACCTCTGGATGAGTAGGTCTTGCATCTCTGCCTGGCCCATGTTTCCCCCTATAACTTTAAAATCATTGCATGCCTTATGATCAAGACGTCATAAAATTGAGTGTGTACATGTGTTTCCACATATACACACATAACTACTGTGGGCAAAGATGACAAAAGATGAGGAATTCACAGTATTTTCTGCCGCTGTCCCCATAAAACATTGCCATAATGATCATTTTGGATTTTAGTCTTTGCTGGCTTTCTAAAACCACATTTACTTAAGGCAGTTCCATTAATTTGTTTTCATATCTGTCTGTTGTTGTATTGGTACCGTGGGAAGGCTAGTGTTTTCCATTTATTTGATTGTTACTATTGTTAATCATTACAAAATCATTACTGCCCATATATAAATCAGGAAATACAAATTTGATTTCTAGCATTCTAATGTAAAAAAATACAAATTGAAGAAACTTCTCATGCAAATATAACTGGAAAAGAATAAATGTGGGTACAAACGCTTGCTATTATAATCATCTTTTGACCTCAGACACCCTAGTAATGACTGTTTGTTATTTATTATAAAGCATATTAAATTCCTTGATTAACTGAACTATTCAGTCCCCCTTTTTGTTTCATGTGGCAGTGAAATAGATTGTTCTGTTGTCATTCTTGCCAGAAAATTTATAAAATTATTCACAAGTGTATTTTAAACTGGAGATATATTAATGCATTACTGGGTGTACTGAGCAGAAAACATTTCTTTTCACATTTGAATGGCAGGCACAGGATGATTAATATTCAGTAGGAAGTGAATTTATAATCAGCTCCATATGGCTGGTGGATAAAGCTCTGAGGGAGGCAGCCAGGAGATGTAAATTCTTTCCCTCTACATCTCCTGACTGCCTCTCATCCTGAACTTTTTATGTGATTTTGTTTAATATTTAAAATTGAGTGACCTCTGAATTATAAAAGAGAAATCATTCTTTCTGAGAAGTCCAAGGGCAGAATGGGCTCAAGATGGGTTGTTTTCCTCCTGCTCCTCGCTTGGCATCTCAGATCCAGGTTCTTGCCTCTTCTCCTGCTTCCTGTGCTCCATTTAAAACAGTTTTCATTCAAGCGCCCACCTCCGCACTTTTGTCCTCACTCAACCGTGCCTGATTGTCCAGGGCGATCTCATTCACACGTGTGGTTCCTGAGTTCTGACCTGTTGTTGGGAAGTGCAGAGCTCTGTGTGCAGGATACGTCTGACACTCCTCCTTGCTAACTCTGTCACCATCATTCCACCTGTCCTGTGACTGCTCATTTGCCACTGATCCCCGGCACTGGGCAAGGCACCTGGCGTGGAGTAAGCGTCTGGAACATGTTCAGTTGAATTCATTATCCCTCTCCCTGACACTGGGAAAATGCATTCCTTTCCATGGCTTCCTCTCTGAATGGCCCCACAGGCCCCACAGATTCCTCTGATTCCTCTCTTGACACACTACCTTACTTCTTCTTCTTCTTTTCCTTTTTTTTTGCTCTACATCTGTTGGACACCACATCTTTTTGACTTTGCCGTCTGTGTTTTCTCAGTCACTGTCCTCCCTCTCTTCTGACTACCACCCCGTTGGTTCTAGGCATTTGTTCCTCATCTGCACTGTGGTTGCATCTCAGTTTGCATTCCAGCCTTCCCGTCTTATCTTCTCAAATCCATCCTCCTTCATGTTGTCGCCAGATTTAACTGTCCAAAGCATGTTTCTGAATGTGTCACCCTCTTAAATTTACAAGCCTTCCATGCGGAAAACTACAGACTGCCAAGGCTGTGAAAGGACTGAAATAAACACTGGGATTTAAGTGCTCCTATGTGGGAAAACAATATACTGGCAATAAGGACTTCATTTTTTTTGCAGGATTATTATAATGCTAATCAAGATCCCAAGGGCTGGGATTTGGCTCAGTGGGTAGAGCACTGCGCTGCAGTCTCTGAGGTCCTGAGTTCAATTCCCAGCACCGCAAAAATGGGAGAAGGGCCTGGCAATCCACTCCCAAGGCAATCCCAAAACAGTCAGCCATTGAAAACCCTATGAGGGTCGCTATGAGTCAGATACCGACTCGACGGCACCTAACAACAACAACAACAACAATCAAGATCCCAAAGGAATTTTTCTGAGAAAGTTGGAAAAATGAATTCACTTATCCTATAATTTAAGGAGGTGAGAATAAGAAAAATGAAGTTTTGAAGTAAAAAGACTTGGTGTTGAATCTCAGCTCTGCTACATATTATCTGTGTGGTCTTTGACAGTCCCCTTTCTACTGTCTTTAAAATGGATTACAATTAATAGTTGAGTTATTAAGGATTACTGTGAGGATTAAATGATGCATATAGTATGTTCAGCACAGTGTCTGGTACCTAGTATATGCTTAAGAAGTTTTAACAAAATCAAAACACAACCAATCACATACACATGTGTACATGTTTATGTAACACATACAGAGGAAAGAATAGTAGTAGTACTTGTTTCTGTATGGTGATATTATAATTTTTTGTTGTTTGCTATACGTTTTCTCTACCTTGTACAATAATAATATGTTACTTTTCTAAGTAGAAAAGAGAAGAAAAACCTTTCAGAGACTTCCTACCTCCATGGTGTAAATCTAAGTTTCCTTGCTGCTCAAGCCTCCCCTGCTCCCTACCTGATCCCTTCTTTATTTCTCTCTCCTTGTCTCTTACACTTTCTGCCTAATTTTTTGGTCACCACGAATCCCAACATACTGTATTCCATGCACACATAGTTCCTGCTCATATGCCTTGCTCTCCCTGGTGCTGTCCACCCCAGTCTAGCTAGCAGCCATTCCTCCTTTAAGATTTATCTTGAAATCACTCATCCTGTCATGTTGAACATTGGGACACCTGTATTAAAAGTGTCTGATTTTGTATCTCTTTCCCTCAATGATACTTTTTTTCTCTAGAATGGCGGCTTTACTAGAAGCTGGAAAAGAAAGATGATTAAGTTGTGGTCTGTGCCCTTCAGGTTGCTTGTAGTCTAACAGTAGGAGAAACCCATGTAACTATATGAGAAAAGGAAATACTGTAGAATCTCTAAAGCAAGTACCTACAGGGTACAGTTGAGCAGAAAGAAGAAAGTGATTAGTACTTTTTTTTGGGGGGTGATGAATTACAGTGACAGATTCAGAGTGCTTTCATATTCCCATTGTAGAGGTGATGATTAAACTACTGAGTAGCCATTTCCTGGGCCGATAGAGGACAAGCTTTCCCGGCAGAAGCCTCTCATGGAACAGAAGCAGGGCCTTGGAGAGTGGTCTGACCATCAGAAAGATGAATTGAGTTTGAGGTGGGCTGTTCTTGGTGCTTGGCACATAGTTAGAAGCTCAAAAACATGCGAACTGTACAGTATACTCCCTTTTAGTATCTGTGTTTGAGTTTAGGAGTTTATGAATTTTCAAAAGGTATATAAAATAATTTTTGCTTTTTGTGTTTTTGAGGATTTTTCCTTAGATTTCACCAGATTCTGCCAAAGGATTACATCATATATGAAGGATTAAGAACTACTGTTTTGAAAAGTAGAAATGGGAGAGGAGAGGGACAGAGGACAGAAAGTGATTTGAAGATAAACTACCTCCAACTGCAGTTGGCAGAGAGGCACCTGGTACCCACAGGGCAGGCACTCACCTGCCAGAGTCCTGGTGGCCTTGGCCACAATGAGTATTTCTGAAAGTGGCTGCGCACACCCTTTTCCAGCTCCTTTCAGCAAGTAGACTCATTTCTGCCTCTTTATTTGCTCCAACTAAGCCATGATAGCTTTTTTTCCCTGCTAGTGGAAGCAGCTCTCTGGGGCAGTAAACATTATGGGGTTGAAAGACTGGAGAGAGAATGGAAACACCATACGTTTTATTCTGATAATAAAGTGAAGAGGTGACTATATGAGGAGAGTGGGAAAGCAAGCATGGAAAGCAGAGCACTTCAGTGGCAGTGGTCTGCATTAAAGAGCGCAATAGCATTAACTTTCCAGAGGCACGGTAGGTCAGCTCATTTATTTTCTGTGCTGGAAGAGAGATGTGTGAATTGCCCAGCTCTCAGAATCCTGCCTAGGCACATTCAGCAGCCTCCTCTACCTTCTGTGCAGCCGTAACAGCCACTACATACCTTTGTTCTAGAACATACTGCACTGTGGAAGAATTGTTTATAATTTTCCTTCCATAAAGCAAGAGTGGTTTACCTCTGAAGCACTTAGCACCAGCCTCAGTACATGTTTACTGAAAGAATGAACCGGAGTTTTCCAGCCTGGAGGTAGTAGAGTTTAGTTTGTATGGTTCAGCCTGCACGGAGGAAACCCCAAACAGTGGGATAATTCCACATCCTTTGCTTAGTAAGGCACTCAAGTGTGAGAGCTAATCAAGCATGGAAGCTGCTTTTTAGAAGGGAGGTGTTTGGTTTAGTCTTGATCTGATGCAACCTCAGATACTGTCAGCTTGCTAAGCAATGTTGGCAACCACAGGGCAAAGTGAAGGTCAAGGGTGATGGAGCAGACACGGAGGCCACTGTTGGTCACACTTGGATCTGGCTCAGGAACACTACACACCCTATCAGTCACTCAGGGTCAAATATGTGGTGGTGTTTTTCCAAAGCTCAACCCTGGGATGTGTCATCAGAAGTTAACCTTGCACTATGTTCACCCCTGCTCAGAGGAATCCTAGCTAGGGAGCTTGCAGAGAGCTTTGAGGAGCCACAGATATATTTAAAGCAATGTAAGATTTGAACATAGGAATGTTGAGGAAATGAAGTGTGACTTCATGGTTTATAGGTATGTGAAGGGCGCCAACAATAGTTATTAATGTTTTCCTATCATAGAGGAACAAAGAATAGGAACACTGTTTTGAATCTTATCATGCAATCTTCTGAGGGGTGAATTAGAAGAGTACTCAGAATGTTTTCCTACACTTCTATCCTAGTGACTTAATTACATGTAGTTTGGTTTTAGCATTTCATTGTACTTTTCTAGAAGAGACACTTGATCTAAAGAGGGAAAGGGAGGCAAGCTAATGATATGGGTTCAGTACCTGTTGACAGCAGGCTCAGGATTTTCCTCCATCTCTGGTTTGCAAGCATCATTCCATTTAATACCCTAGAAGGAAGTATTGTTATTTTCATTCATTTTGGGGTAAACTGAGGCCAGGAGCACTCATGACATGCATGGTAAGTGGCAGTTCTCAGTCTGTGTGGCATTAACCTGAGTTTCTGTGACTCCAAAAGTCTTGCTTCTAGTTTATCAATAAATACAGTGAATGATGTTTACTTAGGCTGTCTAGATGCCCCAACAAAGGTTGTGGGAATCCTTCACAAACTCTGAGAGCACTTGCATGTGATCCAGTTGGTCACTTGTGTGTCCACCCATCAGCTGCTGCTTCTCAACATATGGTGAAGCAAATCTGAAATGTGTGCTTTCTGGCATAGCAAAAAGCAAAACCAAACCAAACCAAAACAAACAAAATTTAATATAATCAAGATAAAAATTTTTAATGACATGCCTTTAGGCTATCTCTACAGGGAAGGCAAACACAGGAGGAATGCAGTATATGAGAACATCAAAGATGAATGATTTTGATCAGAGTTTAACCTGCTAATAACTAAATCTTCCTATCCCTGATCTCTGCTCTGTGACATGTTTTACTGATTGTAAATATTATATGGGAGCTATTGTAGAAACTGCAAAAAACAAAAACCACTCCCCACCATTATGAGTGCCCTGATGAGCTGCTTTCCTGCCTTTGAAAAATGCAGGTATAGTTTTATAAAGTTTAGACACATGGTATCCTACCTTTTCACTTAAACATAAACATTTCCTATGTTATTTCTTTTGTTGCGATAATATATGTACAAAATTTGCCATGTTAACCATTTTGAAAGTTTGGTGGCATTAAGTATATTCATATTGTTGGGTAACTGTCACACCACTATCCATTTCCAAAGCTTTTCATCGTCAGCATTCCCTGTATTTAAAACTGCTTCACAAACCACGTGTAATGGCTGGGTGATACTCCATCACATATAATTTACTAGAACACATTTATCTGCAAACAAATCTGCAAACATTCAACAGATATTTATTTTGTACTCACTGTGAGCTAGACTTTGTGGCTAAGGCAGTGGACAAAATGTGGTGTTTGTCCTTCAGGACCTTAAAACTTGGGGAGGAAATGGCCAATAAGTAGGCAATCTGAGTCTTGTAGAGTAAGTACAGGACCTGTGAGATCATAGAGGAAGGGACTCTAACTTGAGGTGCAATTTATACAATCATTCCTTGGTTATTGCAGATCTAGTGTATATCAGATTTTATTTGCTGTTTTAAGTAGTAATTGTGAGATATTTTTAGGTATAAACATTTATTGTTTTAGATTATTTTATGTAGTCTTTGGAAAGCAGAATTAGCATTGTGCTCCATATTTTGATGGGAACAGTACAAGGTACTCTGAGAACAATAGTAATTGTTATGTACTGTGCTGTTCTGAAGGTTACGAGCTGCCACTAGACATTTCCACTCCCTGTTACACCTTATAAACTCTACTTTTTACAAATGTGTATATAACTTGACTCTGGCAAGACTGTGAAGAATTGGGGCTGAGGAATGAGTGTTTCCAACTGGGAAGAGTTAATGAAGGTCATAGAAGAATGGATGGTGGCCGAGGCTGACATCATGTCACAGTGAACATGTGAACCACTCAGCTGTTGTGTGCGTTTCAGAGGCCTGGGGTTGATAAATGCTTTAGCGCTATATTCCATGTGCATTCTCTCAA
This sequence comes from Pedetes capensis, assembly GCA_007922755.1. Lineage (NCBI taxonomy): Eukaryota > Metazoa > Chordata > Mammalia > Rodentia > Pedetidae > Pedetes > Pedetes capensis. Next base: position 28,641 of record VMDO01019918.1, read on the forward strand.
AGCTTGGGTCTCTTCTGTAAAACTTCAGACTTGTGAACTCAAAGCCTAGTGTGAAATAACACTAGCCTATGTTTTGAAAGTACCTATTATTATCTAAACAGAAACTCCTATTATCAGAGCTGGCAGAAACCTTTGGGTATTGTATTATCTTCTCCATTAAACCTCAGGATTTTCATCTGTAGTTTAAGAAAAGTTATGAAGCATTCTGAAGGAAGCCTAGGAAACCAATTGGGCAGATGTAGAAGTGGAATTGAAACTCTTGTCTCTTGATTTATCTGATAGTCGCCCATTACCTGCTGCATGTTGTCTTTAGGATTTGCTCTCTTCTTAAAGGAATTCTTCCCCCTCCAGCACCACCACCCCCTTTTGAGGTAGGAACTCACTAAGTAGCCCAGGTTCTCCTTAAACCTTCAGTCCTCGTGCCTCAGCCTCTTGAGTGCTGGGATTACAGGGATGCATCACCATGAGTAGCTCTTCTTAGCATTTTTTAATTCCTAATTTTGTAATCTACTATTTCCTTCTACGATTTACTAATTTTCAGTGTCAAGTACACATCTATATTGGCTCATGTCAATTAGCAGTCAACAAATTCAACTGATGTGTTTGTATTTCTTATTCTACTTTGTCAGTAGCCTACTAATTTGTTTGCAGACTATTCATGTTGGCCTCTTTGTTGGAAAGTTTCTGTTGATTCTGGCAAAAGTGATCATTTATAGCTTTCTTTGCTCACTTACTTCCTTTGTGTAATTTTGTTGAGTTTTATTTTTTATTTTAAGGAGTAATATACCCTCTGGTAATAGAGTAAATGTGGAAGCTGGTTCTGGACTAGGCATAAACAGTTTTAAAATAGACGATCAATATTAGGGGTAAGGATATCAGCACTGACCTCTGATGTATTAGTTTCGCAATAGCTGATAGTAATGCTTAGTTGGTAAAGCTTTACCCTGAGCATGCATGTGTATATTTGTGTTAATATATGCCTGTTTTTAAAATGTGTAGTAAATCTTCCTTCTAAGATCAAATTTACAAAATAAAATGGGCTAACTCAGTGGCAGAGAGCTTGCCTTCCACACACAAGGCCCTGGGTTCAATCCTCAGCACCCTGGGAGAAAAGATCATTAATTAGTGTTAGACATGCTGCCATTATCTTTAGGAGAGCATCATATCTACATAATGACACTAATCATAGGATGATGGCCTCCCAATATTAGGAAGTATATAAAGGATCTTAAAAAGCCAGAGCACAAGATCTGGTCTGAGGCTTTCAGCCCCAATATCAAGTGGTTGCTGTACAGGTGTAGCTTAGATTTTCGACAGCTTCTGGTAATCAAAATTTCAAAACTATGCGTAGTGTTATCAGGCCTTTTCATTCATGAGTGAAAGGAGGAATTCCTCATTTCTTGTCTTTTATGTTGGCAATTCCATTCTTAATTAAAAAGCTATTGGCATTTTCTTTATAATAGTGTTTTTCTTAGATTTATTGCTGAGTCCATTAATTTAGTGTTTCAAAACTGATTGGCATTATCCTGTACAGTCACTTGTATACAAAAGCAACTTAAAGTTGATTTTGGATTATCTTGAATTTTGAGGATAATTGAAGCATCTGTTCCTTCTGTGTTGGATCTACAATACTGATACATTAAGTTCTGGAGAACTAGAATGAGTACAGCATGCTTCACTTCCAAAAAGGAGAGCTGTTGCCCTTCTGTTTCAGGGACTTGAGGAGACCCTGAGGAGATAGAGACCCTCACTATGTGCTTCATGTTTGTTCTCTTGCTCAGTTTATTCAATATCTTGCAGTGTAGAATAATAATAAATGATATAGCAAGTATATTTTCCTACATGCTTACTGTCAGGCTTCGTGTTATGTACTTTACCTTCATTATTCCATTTAATATTCGCAACAGCCTTATGAAGAGTGGCAGAATGATGCCTATTTGATAGATTAGGAAGCTTTTCCCAACTGATCACCTGGTTAACCTCCTGACACACTGGACTTTTGTCATTTTCTTATAACCTGTAGTCCATTCTGCACATCACTGCTGGCCTCATTGTATTTTCTTCTCTTTTGTACATGCGTTTGAGAACTTCACACCGCAGAAGGATAAAGCCTCTACTGGAACATTCCTTCACACAGCTTCCTTACAGGAACCCTGCAGTATAGCCCTACCCTAGGGTGAAGACACTGTATTTTGCCACCTGTTTTCTCTGCCCCAGCATTGGCAAATGCTTACTATTTGCCAGCCACACTGTTAGGGTCATAGACACAGTTCTTGCCTTTGTAAACTTTATGCTCAGTGATAAGACAAACTTGGACATAAACTCTTTAAACTTTTTGTATCTAATCTCATACTGGCTTAGCCCCAATGCTGTAGGTAAAACTTTCCCCAGCCATTCAAGGCAAAAGTGATTCTGCCTTCCTCTGAATGCCTGGAACCTGACTGACTGTACTGAATATTTGTCTTCAAGTTTTGATTTTCTTCATATGCCTGGATTTTTAACACACTTAAAGGTAACTAAGTTAAGGACTATAGGTGTACAGGTTAAATCTTCATCCATTAAAATGCTACAGGCAAAGTTTGTAGTTTTATGTATCTTGGATCTCTAAATTCTTAAAGAGAGGATTGACTAATTTATAAAAATCTGTAAAATAAAGAAACTTTAGCCCTGGATTACCATATCTCTTAATATATTACATTGTGATATGGGACCACATGTATTAAAGTATAAAAAATTAGCTTGGGACACAAGTATGGCGTATCATTTGTTTTTTTAGATTTTTTTTAACTTTAGTGGAAGCCTTTTAAAAAAATTGAATTCATATTACTGTGACACCTTCCTCTTTATTAGTTATCAGCACAGGAAAAAGTCTTTTGAATATAAGCCACGCCTTAAAAAATCACTAACAAAGTATCTTGGGCTATAGACCTTTCAGTTATGGGATTTGTTAAAAAATACCATAAAAGCCAGGTGCGGTGATGCATGCTTATAATCCCATGACTCATGAGGCTGAGGCAAGAGGACTGAGAGGTCAAGGCCAGAGGCAGTCTGCACAGTTTAGTGAGACCCTGTCTCAAAATAAAAAGATAAAAAAGGGGATAGGGGTGCAGCTTAGTAGTACAGCACTTGCTGACCATTTGCAAGACCCTGGGTTCAAACCCCCGTACTAGAAAATGAAACCAAACCCCTGAAACAACAAAACACATAAAAAACAAGTGGCATGAGCAGAATCCTGGTTGAGGGGTTAGGAAATCATTTGTGGTCCTGACTCAAGTTTCTTAAAATAGGTAAACCTGGTTTAGTCAAAGCACCATGAGCCCCAATTTCTTCACATGTCAAATGAGGCCATCAGTATTAAAGCAACCAGAGTGGGCTTTTGACCCACTGAAGAGTTTTATGGGTACTTCTCTCCATGCTGTGTAAGTTGAATTGCATCTACTTATTTACTTATTTGTTGTATTAGTTTCCTTGGGCTGCCATAACAGAATGTCACAGACCAGATTATTAGACAGCAGATATTTATTTCTTACAGTTCTGGAGACTAGAAGGCAAAAGTCAAGGTGTCAGAACAGTAGGTCTCTTTGAGGTCTGACTCCTTGCTCTCAGATGGCCACCCTGTGTCCCCCCCATGGTCTTTGCCTATGGTGCATACATTTCTATTATCTCTATGCCCAAATTTCCTCCTCTTACAAGGATGCTCATCTAACTGGATTAGCATCAACCTTAATAGTCTCATTTTAACTTAATCATCTCTTTAATGGGAAAAGGATGTGGCAATCTACTCTTGAAGCAATCCTGAAAATAATCAGCTCTGAGTCAACCTGACTCAATGGCACCTAACAATAATAACATCTCTTTAAAATTCTTATGTTCAAATAGAGTCCCAGCAAAAGTTACTGGGGGTTAGGATTTCAACATATGAATTTCTGGGGAGTCATAATTCTATAACATCCATTTAAAATAGCACTGATTTGTTTTCAGTTATATATGGAGAGAATAGTATAAAGAAGGCAAAAATAGCCGTCTACTTAGTTAATATCTATTACTAAAAGTGGGGAAGGGGGTATGTGAAAAGATAGCTCAAATTCTATTGAAGGGTATTAAGGGGAAAATAATGCTCGCTCTCCTAGCTCTCTTAACCCTCTCCTATACTTGGCAATTTCTTTAAAAACATTTACACAAGGTGTATTATTCAGAGACCTCGTGCAACTTTTTCCATGTACTGATGTATCCTAAGGAATACAGCTCTGTATCAGCACACTGATTGGCTTTTTAATAACTATGTGGCATTCCAGTATGCATATACCAGATTTTAATTTCAAATATAGTCACATCCTGGTCCCTAAAAACAACATAGTCATATCCTAAGGTACTGGGGGTTAAGACCTCCGCATGTGAATTTTGGGAGTCACTATTCCACTATATGAAAACCAACTTAGTTTAGTGGGCATTTAGTTTGTTTCCAGGTCTACCCCAACTCCTAACCCTCCAATTGTAAACAGTGATGTTGGATTCCTTTTCGAAACTCAAGATGGAAAAAGCAATGAGGTGCCACTTAATCAACTAGCTTCTGATTTTGGTGAAACATCTTTGTTTCTCAGCTTCCTGTTTATTGTTTATTAGAGTTGTTGGGAAACCATTCCAGTTGCTCTCCTTCCTGCACAGTATGAAGGGAGGGGCTTTCCTTGACTGTGTGAGATCATCTGTACCCTGCAGTCTTGCTCAGGAAAAAGGATCTGTCTGAATCATTAACAGGCATAGCCTATTTTTAGTTAATTAAAACAGTTTTTCTTGTGAGAATTGTTGTTAGCTTGTCCATGAAGGCACATGAATCCTTTCTGGTTGCTTCTGAGAGAGATTAGGGGGACCTACCTCTCCTTGGGGCACTGGGTGTGCAGTATTAATACACTGTTAGAATCAATATTAATGATAAAGATTTTTCATTGTTGTAAGTGGTCCTTCCGCTACTTATTGTTTTGTAAAGAAACACTGGTGTAGGCGGTAATGTCATCTGATTTCCTGATTGGCAGATACTGGGCCATGTGGCTCTGGCTGCTTTGAGCTGAGCCACCCTCACACTAGCACCTGTCTTTGTCAACATTCCACAGACGTCTGAAGGTAGCTACAGAACTACAAGCATTTGCTACAACTCCAGGCCCTGATCCGGCACCCCAGCCATGGCTGCCTCAAACAATGTGCAGTTGAACTGGACTTTTTTCTTTCTTTTGTTGTCCCACACCTCAGCGAACTCTAGATGACCTTGTGACCAACCCAGACCAGAGGAGGAGCACTTCCCCTGGTCCAAAAGAGGGACTGTTGTGAAGAGTTCAAAGGGACAGTGTTGTGATTGGACTAAATACAAACCTAAATTTGCATTATTTGCATGACCAAATTGCTGTGATTGGTGCACATCCCCTCACTGCCTACAGAAACAGGAGAGGGACATGGGAGACCCTCCCATGCACTTTCTTCTGGTGTTGCAACAACAAGCCCAACAAAAAGCTGCTCTCCGGTGGTCTTTCTGCCTACCTTGGATAGTGGCTTACCTGGTAACACAAAGAAGAGACAGCAGTGGCAGGAAGACAGCAGGAGGGAGGCTGATGAGGCAGGGGTGCTGTGTCCCATGGCCCAGAAGGCCCTGAGGGCGGCACCTGACCAGGGTGGCTTTACAAGGTTCCTCCAGCCGACAGTCAAGGGTGGCTCTGCTTCTGACCTGTGGAAGCATCCAGCAACCACCTGGTCAGGACAGGCGTCATGTCGCCTTAAAGCTCCTCTGGCGGGCAGGCAGTTGAGGGTGGCTTTATTCCCTCCAATCCCGATCTGCAGGACCTCCCAGAGACTCCACAAGGCTCTTCTGGCTGGTGGCAGTTGAAGAGAGTGGGTTTGCCCCCTTCTTCTCCAAAGTAGGGACAAAGAAACACCTGCTTGGGATGGACAGTGCCCTGGGGGAGGGGCTGCAAGAAGCCTGGCCTTAAAGGGCCAGACTCCTTAAAACAGTGGGACCCTGACAACTGCATGAGGTGGCTTTTAAAGGAAAAGGCAATAGCAAAGAACACAGATAGTGACAGTAGAATTAAGAGACAGCTGAATAGTTTCAGAAGGTGGCCAGGGCACAAAGAAGGACTGAGGAGGTGAAGAGAAGGCAAGAGGTGGCAGAGAGGTGAGGATAAAGAAAGACAGAAAGTTCTAAAGAGCCAGAAAAGGAGAAATTGCAGGCCTTGATCACTAGAAGAGAACCACTCATGGTGGTGCCCACCTGTAATCTCAGCTACTTGGGAGGCAGAGGCAGGAGGATCCCAAGTTCAAGGCCAAAGGCTGGCCGGATAACTTAGCAAGACCATGTCTCAAGATAAAAAAATAAAAGGGGCAGGGCCGGGCGTGGTGGCACATGCCTGTAATCCCAGCGGCTCAGGAGGCGGAGGCGGGAGGATCGCAAGTTCGAGACCAGAGGCAGTCTGCGTAATTTAGTGAGACCCTGTCTCAAAAGGTAAAAAAAAATGGGCTGAGGTACAGCTCAGTGGTCCAGCACTTGCAAGAGCATGGAGGCGAGAGGCCCTGGGTTCAACCCCTAGTACTGCAAAAAAAAATAAATAAATAAAAATAAAAGGGGCTAGGAGTGCAGCTCAGCAGTGGAGCACTTGCACAGTATGTATGAGGCTGTGAGTTCAACCTCCTGGTACCACAAAAAAAACAACTCCTCCTCCCATAAAACAAAACATTAATTCCAGAGAGCTATCAAGTGTTCGAGGCTAAGGACGGAGGAGCTGTAGCACTTACAGGCTGTCTAGGCTTGGGGTCTTGGTACGTAGGCTCAAAACCCAAAAGCTGTAATGCTAATTGCTGTTCAGGGCTGAGGATTCCCAACTCCTCAGCCTATATAAGAGCCCTAACACTAAGGAATGTCACCTCCTCCTGCCAGCCCAAAGTGCCACTGCCACTGGTCCCTTTTGCCAAGTGCTGAGAGACACAACTGTTGCCTAAGACCAGAATTCAAAAGGCTCCTCCTTGCCTACCCACAATTTCTATGCAGGTAGAACTAAGGGACCCCAGCCAGCTTATGATTGACCCTTCCACCCTTTGGCAAGGGACCAGCTTTCTAGTGGTATTTGAGCAGTCCTCCTGCTAATCAAGATTTACGGCAAAGACCGGGACACCCAGCTGCTCATTGGATGCAGGCTCTCCAAGCTCACCAGCAGCTCTGAGATTACTTCTGGTGCTCTGGTCCCATTCCAAGCCTGCCTGCCTTCCTCAGGTCCAGCCTATTAGCCACAGGTATCATCTGGCATCATTTTGTAAGCTGTATCACAGTGTGGATGTTCTTTTCTGAAGAGTTACTTTCATTTCTGATTCATTTCAGGAAAAGAGGCAGTCTGTCAGAGGTTTTCTTTATTTCCAGGCCCCTGAAGAGTTCATTTTCACCTGGGATTTCTAACCACATGTGGGCAGTGCTTTATTTACTCAAATGTGAGAAATACCAGTAATGAACGGTCCTTTTCTAAAGCAGCCCTTACTTCCCTGCAGAATTCCAGAAATTAATGTGAAGGCCCAGAGGGAGCATATGCGCTTATTAATGTAAATATTTCTGAGGCTTTGGTTTTGTGATGCTTGTGGACATGCTGTGTGTATGGGCTTTGGTGCAGGAAAAATATAATTTAGCAGCAGATTTAAAAGGTAGTCTGCAGCGTTTCTAATTACTGTTTGTTTAGTTCAGTATTGCCTAATAAGTGGATTTAAGTAACCTTGGGGGTAGGGAATGCAATGTTCACATTACAGTCAACCATGCAAATCACATTCTAACTAAGTATTGCAGAGAACACACCATGAAGTCATTTTATAGAAGTATTCCATTGAATTTTAAATCTAAAACAGAACATTTTAGAATGGGCATTTCCCACCTGTCATGCATCAATACGATTGATGCACATATCCAATATCAACTTATTCTGTGGTAAAATTCATAAGTGGCCAATGCCAGATAGTTCCTTTTTTAAATTTGATGTAGGAATGTAGGAGGGAGAAACTTACAAGCTTCTTTTTCCTTCATTTTCCCATTCATCATTGGCTGTAATAGGAAACTGAGGTATTAATAGGATCTGGAACAGTGATTGTCAACCTTGCCTGCAGCTTGGAATAAACCTGGGAACTTTAAAACTACTCATTCCTGAGCCACGCCCCCAGCGATTCTGGCTTGTCTAGCATGCCATCTTCAGTGGACTTTTTAAAGGCTCTCCAGAGGCTATAATTGTGCACCAAGGGCTTTCAGAGACTTGAGAGATCATCTCATCCAGAGAATGTCATCCCTCTGGAGAGCTTTGAAAGAAGCACTGATACCCCTCCAATTAAAACCACATTGCTAGAGGAGAGAACCAGGACTTTACAGAACTCCTGCATAATTATGATGCACAGCAAGAGTTAAAGTCACCTGACTGATTTAACCATTCCATATCACAGGTAAGGAGAAATAAGAACTAGAAAGGTCAAATGGTATGGTCATGGTCAGGCCCTAGTGACTGCAGAGAAAGGCCTGAGACTGAGGTCCAATGCCTCTTACTGGTCTTTCTGCTGCCTAATACCAGCCCTTATGTTTGTCTTTTGTATTTATGATGCCTCCTCATCCTTCAGGTGATGTTCCTGCCTCCAGGAGGCCTTTTTTGACTCCTCCCACCCTCCTCCCATCCAGTCTGGGTAAGATCCCTTTTGTATGTATTGATCAGTACCTGTACTTACTTCTCCCCTTAGACTGTCAGTTCTGGAAGGACAGGCCTATATCTATCTTCTCCATTGTATAACTTGGTGGTATGTATTACGGTCTCACATAATATTTATTGAATTTGGAGTTGGAGTTCCCTAACTTTTAATTCATCAGTGAGTCCCATTGCTAAAAATTATCCATTTACGTATACTAGTTTCTGAAAGCAAAATTTATTTCCTGTCTATGGTCTACCGAATCTGTAGGTCAGGATCCCCAAAAATAAGAACTTCCTATCCTGCCTTCCAGGAGACATAGTTTTGGCAAAAAAAAAAAAAAAAAAAAAGTTTGGCAAGAGGATTTTGATGACAAAATAATGAAAACAAAGATTTCAGTGACTTCACATGTTGTTCAAGATGCTTTAAATAACACAATGAAAAGGGAGCACATGATACTACCCAAAGACTAAGTCTTCTGAAGAAAACAATGCTATTTCATAAAAATATATTTTAAAGACTAAATTTTCTTATTCATACAGAATATATAACTCTGAGCTGCCACAGTCTGTGTGACTAGATTAATTTCTTTGGCTTCTTTGCATTAATATATTGAAGTCTTTTCAAAGGATAAAAACAATCTATTTTCTTCTATAGTTCCAGCTTACCTGGGATCATGTTTAATCAGTGTCTTCTTTTTATTGGACAAATATTTTCGGATTTGTAATGTTTATATTTTCTCTTGTAACAATAACAGAGACTTTTCTCAGGAAGCAAGACTGCAGTTAGCCTCTCTTTAGCCTACATGTGGCCAGGAGGTTCCATGGAAGTGTGATATAAAGTAATGATTTTCTTGAATGGAGTTGAAACTTCAGAAGCAGGACTACAAACTGGGCTGTGTTGTGGGGTAGACCCCAACATGCTAAGATGTTGCAGATAGGAAAGAATGATAACCAAAGTGTATGCAACCACTTTGAAATCTTAATAAGCTTTCATAGGTTCATACATTATCATTAGGAATCATTATATCCCAGGGTGAGTGGCAGTATGGAGATGAAGCCATCATATGTTATAAAATATTCCTAAAACAAAAATAGCTGTTTGCAATAACTCAAACTTTCAGGAGAAAGTAAAGTAATTAAACTTATCCTAAATGTAGATGTTGTTGTTAGGTGCCGTCGAGTCGGTATCCGACTCATAGCGACCCTCTGTTCAACAGGGAAACACTATTGTCAGTGCTTCTCTGCTGTTCATAGGGTTTTCAATGGCAGATTGATTTTTGGGAGGGGGTTGCCAGGTCCTTCTCCCAAGCCTACAGCTTCTGGTGTTCCCAGGCGGTCTCCCATCCAGGTACTAACCAGGCCCGACCCTGCTTAGCTTCCGAGATCTGACGGGATCGGATGCCACAGGGCTATGG
>VMDO01019919.1:0-13771 GCA_007922755.1 Pedetes capensis
ATATTGTATAATGGACTCTGCCTTCTTTTGGGTACTATTTGCATAGGTTATCCTTTTTCATCTTTCCAATTTCAACTCTTTGTGTCTAAAGTGAGTATCTAGTAGGCAGCTTATACTTGGATCATATTTTTTTATCTATTTTGTAAATTTCTGTCTTTTGATTAAAATTTCATCCACTTACATTTAAAGTAATCACTGATAAGAACTTACTGATATGATCTTACTTGTATAATTTTATTATTTGTTTGCCTTGTAATCATTTTATCATTCTCAGTGATAATTTCTTCTTTTCCAGTTTTATTTGACTTTTTATAATGAAAGGCTTAACTTTCCTTTGTATTTCTTTTTGTGCATATTTTATAGCTATTTTACTTGTGACTATCATAGGGATTCCCCCACAAGTCTGGCAGTTTGACACACTGTGGGGGCTTGTGTGTTGCAATGAGGCTGAGAGCACTGCCACTGGTACCTTGGATATGAGCAAGGTTACCCATGGTGGACAGGTTTTCAGCTGAGCCTCCAGACTAAGACAGACTAGGGAGTAGGACCTGGCGAGCCACTCCCAAAACAACTAGCCATTGAAAACCCTATGAATAGCAAAGAAACACTGTCAGATATAATGCTGGAAAATGAGCCACCCAGGTTGGAAGGCACTCAAAAGACTACTGGGGAAGAGGTGCCTCCTCAAAGTAGAGTCTACCATGATAACGGAAATGGAGTAAAGCCCCAGAGACCTCCATTTGCTGATGTGGCATGACTCAAAATGAGGAGAAACAACTGTAAACATTCATTAAAAATTGGAACATGGACTGTACGTAGTATGAATCTAGGAAAATTAAAAATTGTTTAAAGAGAAATGGAGCACATAAACATTGACATTCTAGGCATCAGTGAGCTAAAATGGACTGGCATAGGCCATTTGGAGTCAGATAATCATATGGTCTACTATGCTGGGAATGATAAACTAAAGAGAAATGGGGTTGCATTCATCATCAAAAAAGACATTTCAAGATATGTCATGAAATACAATGTTGTCAGTGATAGAATAATATCCATACGCCTACAAGGAAGGCCAGTTAATGTGACTATTATTCAAACTTATGCACCCACCACTAAGGCCAAAAAGGAAGAAAGGGAAGACTTTTATCAGCTTCTGCAATCTGAAAGAGATCAAACATGCAATCAAGACATACTGAGAATCACTGGTGACTGGAATGCAAAGGTTGGAAACAAAGAAGAAGTCTCAGTAGTTGGAAAATATGGTCTGGGTGATGACAGAAACGAAGCTGGAGATCTCAAGATAGAATTTTGTCAGACCAATGACCGTTTCATTACAAATACATTTTTTCAACATCATAAACAGAGACTTTACACATGGACTTCACCAGATGGAACATACAGGAATCAAATTGACTACATATGTGGAAAGAGATGATGGAAAAGGTCTATATAAAATGTCAAAACAAGACCAGGTGCTGACTGTGGATCAGACCATCAACTTCTCATCTGCAAGGTCAAACTGAAGCTGAAGAACAAGTATAGAGCAAAGTTAGAACAAGTTAGAACAAGTATATGAGAGCCACGGTATGACCTTGAGTATATCCCATCTGAGTTCAGAGACCACCTCAAAAATAGTTTTAATGCATTAGACACAAATGATATGAGACCAGAAGAGTTGTGGCCTGACATAAAAGATATCATTCAGGAAGCAAGCAAAAAGTTCTTAAAAAGACAAGAAAAAAAGAAAAGACCAAATTATATGTCAAAAGAGACAGTAGAACTTGCCCTTGAACGTCCAGCAGCAAAAGTAAAAGGAAGAAATGAAGAAGTTAAGGAACTAAACAAAAGATTTCAGAAGGTAAATTGAGAAGAATAAAACAAATATTACAATGACATGTGGAAGGAGCTGGAGGCAGAAAACCAAAAGGGATGAACATGCTCTGTGTTTCTCAAGCTTAAGGAAGTGAAGAAAAAATTCAAGCCTCCAGTGGCAGTAGTGAAAGATTCTACAGGGAAAATGTTAAATGATGCAGGAGACATCAAAAGATGGGAAGAATACACAGAGTCATTATATAAGAAAGAATTGGTAGATGAACAACCATTCCAAGAGCTTGCATATGAAGAGGAACCAATGGTGTTGAAGGACAAAGTGGAAGCTGCTTTGAAGGAACTGGCAAAACACAAGGCACTAGGAATTGATGGGATACCAATAGAGATGTTTCAACAAACAGATGCAGCACTGGAGGTGTTAACATGTTTATGCCAACAGATTTGGAAAACACTACTTGGCCAACTGACTGGAAGAGATCCATATTTGTGCCTATTCCCAAAAAAGGGGATCCAACTGAATGTGCAAACTATTGGACAATATCATTAATATTGCACACAAGCAACATTCTAGTAAAGATCATTCAGAAGCAACTGCAGCAGTATATACACAGGAAATTACCGGAAAATCAAGTGGGATTCAGAAGAGGGCGGGTAACCAGGGACATCATTGCTGATGTCAGGTGGATATTAGCTGAAAGCAGAGAATATCAAAAAGATGTCTATCTATGTTTTATTGACTATGCAATGGCATTTGATTGTGTGGATCATAACAAATTATGGATAACACTTCGGAAAATGGGAATACCAGAACACCTAATTGTGCTCATGAGAAATCTGTACATGAACCAGGAGGCAGTAATTCAAACAGAACAAGGAAACACTGCCTGGTTTAAAGGTGAGAAAGGTGTGAGCCAGGGCTGTATACTTTCACCCTATCTCTTCAATTTATACGCTGAGAAAATAATCCGAGAAGCTGGAATTTATGAGGAAGAACGCGGCATCAAGACTGCAGGAAGACTCATTAACAACCTGCGTTATGCAGATGACACAACTCTGCTTGATGAAAGTGAAGAGGATTTAAAACATTTACTGATGAAGATCAAAGACCATAGCCTTCAATATGGGTTACAACTAAACACCAACAAAACAAAAATCCTTACGACTGGGTCAGCACGCACCTTCACAATAAATGGTGAAAAGATTGAGGTTGTCCAAGATTTTGCTTTGCTTGGCTCTATAATCAACACCTGTGGAAGCAGCCGTCAAGAAATCAAAAGATGCATTGCTCTAGGAAAAGCTGTGGCAAAAGATCTATTTAGAGTACTGAAAAGCAAAGATGTCACATTGAAGACGAAAGTGTGTCTGACTCATACCATGGTATTTTCAGTGGCATCAAATGGTTGTGAAAGCTGGACAGTGAACAAGGGAGACAGAAAAAGAATTGATGCTTTTGGATTGTGGTGCTGGAGACGTCTATTGAATATACCATGGACTGCCAAAAGAACCCACAAATCTATCCTAGAAGATGTGCAACCAGAGTGCTCCCTGGAAGCAAGAATGGCCAGACTGTGTCTTACATATTTTGGACATGTGATCAGGAGAGATCAATCCCTGGAGAAGGACATCATGTTTTGGAGAGTGGTAGTTCAATGCAAAAGAGGAAAATCCTCCCCCAGATGGATTGATACAGTGTCTGCAACAATGGGGTGAAACATAAATAAGATCAGTTGCCTGGCACAGAATTGGCAAGTGTTTCGATCTGCTGTACATAGGGTAGCCATGAGTCGGACTCAACTGGATGGCACCTAACAACAACAACAACATCATAGGGATTACCTGTAACATCCTAACATTTAAACATTCTTATTTGAATTTACATCCTCTTCTAAAAAACATAAAACCTCTCCTCTTTTAACAGGTCCATTCTCTCCTTCAGTCTCTACTGTCAAAAAATTACATCTTTATACACTTCTCTAAAACCTTAAACAACTAATTTAAACTTTTAACACATTGTTGTTGTTGTTAGGTGCTGTCGAGTCGGTATCCGACTCATAGCGACCCTCTGTACAACAGGGGAAACACTATTGTCAGTGCTTGTCTGCTGTTCATAGGGTTTTCAATGGCAGATTTGACTTTTGGGAGGGGGTTGCCGGTTCCTTTTCTCAAGCCTAAGCCTACAGCTTCTGGTGTTCCCAGGCGGTCTCCCATCCAGGTACTAACCAGACCTGACCCTTCTTAGCTTCCGAGATCTGATGGGATCGGATGCCACAGGGCTATGGCTACAGGCTTTAACACATTAGCCTCTTAAATTATGCAATAAGCAATATGTGGCTTAAAACTAAATTTATAATAATCCTAGCTTTTAGATTATTTAGTTTAAAATATTTTCTTCTATTGTATCATATTGTTGTTTATTGTTAGGTGTTGTTGAATGGGTTCAACTCACAACAATGAGATGTACAATAGACAAAACACTACCTGACATTGTGCCATGTCTAGCACGATTTTCAATGTGACTGCTGTTCATAAAATTTTTCAATGGCTGATTGATTTTCGGAGTGGGCTGTCAGGTCATTCCAAGCCTACAGCACCCAGTATTTCCAGGCGGTCTCCCATCCAAGTACTAACCAGGTCTGACCCTGCTTAGTTTTCAAGATCAGGCAAGATCAGATGCCAGGTACTATAGCTTCAGGCCTTAAATCATTAGATAATAAAAAGTAGGGATGTATCCCATCGTTATTATATTAGCTGTTATAACTTCCCATGTACTTATCATTACTGATATCTTTTGTTTATTTATGGCTTCAAGTTAGTAGCTACTGTTCTTTCTTTTTAGCCTGCAGCATTCCCTTTGGCATTTCTTGCAAAAGAAATCCTGCTAGTTAGGAACACATCACTTTTTATTTGGAGTATCTTAAATTCTCCCTCACATTTGAAGGATGGTTTTGCCAGAAATTAAATCTTTATTTCCATTTTTTTATTTTACATCTTTTTGTTCTCTTCAGCCCACTGCCTTGTGGTTTCCAATAGGTCCACTGAGATATCACCTTATAATCTTGTTTAAGATCCCTTGCATGTGATATGTTGCTCTCTCTTGCTGCATTCAATATTCTCTACCTATACTATTGAACACATAGTTTGAATTATAATGTATTTTGTTTTGGGTCAGTGAGTTCATCCTACTTAGAATTTGTTTACCTTCTTGGAAAATTGTATTCATGTATTTTATCAAAATTAACAATTTTTCAGCTATTGTTTTTTAAAATATTGTCTTTTCTTGTCTGTCTTCTACTTCATGTACACCTATGATGCATATGTTTATATATACGATGGTAACTGATTTCTTGACTGCTGTTTCCATGGATGTTGGTTGTAGAACCGAGTAATAACAAAGTCGGGGACAACCTCAACCTTTTTTCCATTTATCGTGAAGTTGCATGCTGATCCAACTGTAAGGATATTTGTTTTGTTGAGGTTAGACACAATCCATACTGAAGGCTATGTTCTTTGATCTTCATCAGTAAATGTTTCAAATCCTCTTCATTTTCAGCAATCAGAGTTGTGTCATCTGCATAATGCAGGTTGTTAATCAGTCTTCCAGCACTCATGATGCCATGTGCTTCATAAAGTCATCCACCAATTGTTGATGTAATGACTCTGTGTATTCCTTCCATCTTCTTTTGACATTTCCTGTGTCATTTAATATTTTCCCTATAGAATCCTTCATTATTACCACTCAAGGCTTAAATTTTTTCTTCAGTTCCCTAAATTTGAGAAAAACAAAGTGTGTTCTTCCATTTTGGTTTTCTATCTACAGCTCTTTGCACATGTTGTTATAATATTTTATTTTTTCTTCTCGAACTGCCCTGTGAAATATTCTGTTTAGTTCTTTAACTTCGTCATGTCTTCCTTGTACTTAAGCTACTTGAGGTTTGAGGGTAAGTTTCAGAGTCTCTCTTGACAGGTAGTTTGGTCTTTCTTTTGTTCTTGTCTTTTTTAGTTATCTTTTGTTTTCCTCATAAATGATGTCTTTGATGTCATGCCACAATTCTGCTGGTCTTCAATCATTAGTGTCTAACACATCAATCCTATTCTTGAGGGAGTGTCTGAACTCAGACACAATATAGTAAAGGTCATATCTTGGGTATCATACACTTATTCTAATTATCTTCAGTATCACGTTGAACCTGCATAAGAGCGGTTGATGGTCTGATCCACAATCAGCCCCCAGTCTTGTTCTGTCTTTTGATATTGGGTTTTTCCAGTGTCACTTTCCACAAATGTAGCCAATTTCATTCCTGTATGCCTAATCTTGTGAATTCAATGTATATTGTTGCAATTTATGTTGATGAAAAAATGTACTTGTAATGAAAAGATTATGGGTCTGACAAAATTCTATCATGCAATCTCCAGCATAGTTTCTGCCACCAAGGCCATATTTTCCAACTACTGAGACTTCTTCTTTGATCCAGCTTTTATATTCCAGTCACCAGTAATTCTCAGTGCATACAGATTGCATGTTCAATCTATTTCAGATTGCAGAAGCTGGTAAAAATCTTCCTATCTTCATTTGTGGCCTCAGAGATGGGTGTGTAAATTTGAATAATAGTCATATTAACTGGTCTTCCTTGTAGCTGTATGGATATTATTCTATCGCTGACAAAATTGTACTTCAGGCAAGATCTTGAGATGCCTTTTTTGATGATGAATGTAACCCCATTTCTCTTTAATTTGTCTTTCCCTGCATAGTAGACCATATGTTTATCTGATTCAAAATGGCCCATGCACTCCATTTTAGCTCACTGATACCTAGAATGTCCATGTTTATGTGTTCCATTTCTGTTCTGATGATTTCTAATATTCCTAGATTCATACTACATACATTCATGTTCTAGTTATTAATGGACGTTTTCAGTTGTTCCTTCTCATTTTGAGTCATGCCACATCAGCAAATGGAGGTCCCTCAGACTTACTCCATTCCCATCATTAAGGTAGACTCTACTTTGAGGTGACAATTCTTTTCAAGTCATCTTTTGATTCCTTTCCTACCTTGGGTGCTCCTTTTTGTGGCACTACATCTGACAGTGTTTCTCTGGTATTCATAGGGTTGTCAATGGCTAATTATTCTGAGAGTGGGCCTCTGGGTCTTTCTCCCTAATCTGTCTTAGTCTGGAAACTCAAGTGAAACCTGTCCATCATGGGTGACCCTGCTGGTATCTGTAACACTGCTGGTATGGCTTTCAGCATCACAGCAACATGCAAGCCCCCACAGTACTGCAAACTCTCAGACATATGAGGGCTTAGTATTATTAAGGTAGCTATTTTAAAGATTTTGTGTTATGGAATCAATGTCAGTTCTTTTTAAGGGACTGTTTTGGTTACCTATATTTTCCACTGAATGGACAACACTTTCCTATTTTGTGTACTTCACAATTTGTTTGTTGAAACCTGGATATTTGTATCTAATTATGTGATAACTCTGAAAATCAGATTCTCCTCCTTCCTCAAAGTTTACTGCTTTTCCTTTCTTTTTGTCTTTCTCTTCTTTCTTTCTTTCTTTCTTTCTTTCTTTCTTTCTTTCTTTTTCTTTCCTTTCTCTCCTTCTTTCTTTCATTCTTTCTTCCTTCCTTCCTTTTTTCTTTCTTTCTGAGATAGCCTCTCACTATATAACAGAAGCTGGCTGTTTTCAAACCTGTGATCCTTCTGCTTCAGCTTCCCAAGTTCTGGGATTATAAATTTGTGCCACCATATCTTTTGTTTTCTTTTGATTGTCATAGCCTGCCTCTCCCTCCCTGTCTCTCCCTCTCTCTTTTTCCTCAGTATGGGGTTTCTGAACTCAGGTCCTCAAGCATACTTCATAAGCACTGTACCACTGAGTTGCATCCCAGCCCATTTTTAATGTTTTATCTTCATACAAGATTTTACTAAGTAATGTATGCTGCCTATGCCCTCAAACTTGTGATCTTCCTGCCTCAGCCTACTAAGTCACTGGGACTAGAGGATGTATCATTACACTGGTCTGTAGGCTGCTGCTTTAGTAAGGATCAGCCTATGGTGAAAACTGAAAGTCTTACCAGTTCTTTTCTGAGTCTAGTCCTTCCCCTGAATATGCATAGAGATTTTTAAATTTCTCCCATATATGTGGCTGCTTGTTTGAATGTGCTAATTTAAAATGTCTTTTTTCCTCAAAGGAAGAAAAAGAGAAAAAAGAAGTGGAGGAGAGCTGGCCTTTTAAATTCCCTGGCCATCATTTCAGATGGGAAGAAGTTGCAATAACTGAAAGATGTACATCTGTTTTGGCCACAATCTCTCTGCATTGCTGTGATTAGAAGCAGCTATGAGGGACTAGACCACAAATCCTCAATATTCAAAGAGCAGAGTTCTTATTTTCCATCTTAGCTCTTGCCAGTACTATTCAGATTGCTCCAAAAGCAATGGATAGTTGCCTGACCCAGGGCAGAGGGTGGGAAATATATAGCTACTTTTGTGCTGAGAGCTCAAATTGACTGGAATTAAGTGCAATTTACCAACCCAGCCTTCTCCTGGGATTTGCAAGCCTTCAACAGACTTCAGACTTCTAAAATAGGTATTTCAGGTAGATTCTACCATTGCAATTTTTGTCTTGAAGAAGAGAAAAACTTCCAGTGCTTCATACTCTGACATTTTCCCAGAATCCTCTCTTACATTTCTTTTTGAGATAACCAAACCCTGCTTTAATTTGGCTCCTATTGGCTGTTTTCTTCTTACTTAAGTAAAGGTTTACTTAAGTAAAGGTTAATGTTATCATTGGTTAATAGTCAAATTATATAATAAACATATAGTAAAATTTACCCAGATTTTCAATGAAAATGGTGTTTGAGATCAGACTGTTCAGACGTGGCTTATTTCAAAATTAAATAATGTTACATAAAGCTTCTAAAAAGAAAAATTAAAGGATATATTCCTTCAAAGGGAAAAAATATGAATGTGAGATCTTTGCTAAAGTTATTATTGCAAATAGATTAAAGTGTAACTGCTTTAAAAATCAATGTATATATAAAATTTTCAATTAAAATCCAATTCAGCTAAATGTGAAAATATTGTAAATAAAATGGAATGGTAGCAATTTTCTTAAGAAACTTGACAAGTTCATTAAGCTAAGCAGAGTCAGGCCTGGTTAGTGCTTGGATGGGAGACCACCTGGGAACACCAGGTGCTGTAGGCTTGGTAGAAGGACCTGGCAACCCATCAATCCGCCATTGAATACCTTATTGTTAGGTGGGCTTTGGGCTTCTCCTCTCCTCTTCAAGAACTGCCACAAACTCCTGGAGAGCCATCCCACACCCCGCAGAGCCCGAGGCACAGACCATGCTGGAATCTCAGGTACCTCCCAGACCATAGCTCCATGAGTGCAACCCATGGAGGGGCTTTGCGCTCCCAGAAGGTGGTACCACATCCTGGTTACCTTGGAGACCCCAGTCCTCATTCTCCTAGATGCTAGTGAGATGTCTTTCACCTCCTTGCATTTGTTTCTATTAGGCAGGAACTCTTACAAAATGGCTCCTGCCTATAAGATGGTGCCTTCTACCAAAGTCCTCAAAAGCCTTCCAAAAGGCCTTCCAAAACTTGACTTGACTCTTCCAGCTAATCAGAATCCACCAAGCATCTGCTTCCTACAAATCCTGATGTGACATGTCAGTCACCCCTTCCCTTTTCCACCTAGAACCCTTTAAAGCCTCACCCCTTCCTCCCCCAGGGGTTGCTCTCTCCTTTGCAAGAGGCAGCCCCAGCAGCTTCCCCCAATAAAAGATCTGTTGAGTTTACAGGTTTTTGGCTCCTTACCTAAAACCAATGGGTAGCAGAGAAGCACTGACAATCCTGTTTTGTCTATTGTGCATAGGGTCCCTATGAGGGTTGGACACCATCTCCAACGCATCTAACAGCAACAACATGGTCCATATTGACTAAATATCTACATTACATTTTTCTATAATTCTACAAAGATATGTTTAAATGTTTAGATAAGAATGGTGCTATCAAAATATGAGAACACTGTTTTTATGTAGCAACTATATATATGATTGGGGCTGGGGTTTAGCCCAGTAGGTAGAGTGCTGTTTTCCACACTCTGAGGACTCGGATTTGATCCCCAGCACTGCAAAAATGGGAGAAGTACAAATCAACTCCCTAAGCAATCCTGAAACAATCAGACATGGAAAACTCTATGAGGGTCACTATAAGTTGGACAGACCTGAGGGTACCTAACAACAAGAGGTGTATATGATTAAAGTACCTAAAAATTTTGTTTGTTTGTGTGAAATCTGAATGTTTATTATCTGCTAATATTTTCAGCACAAACTTTGGAAAATAAAACAGAATTTATTCAAAAAGAGAAGAATTTTAAACCTGAATGAAACCTTAATGATAATTACAATGAAAAAATGGTGACCTAGAATTGCTGAGACCTGGACAAGAGCTCAAATATAGAATTAAATTACTGAAAAATGCCTTACAGACAATGAAATCATTAATTTTAACACAGAACTTACTTTGGTTTTGAGAGATTAACACCATGATTAGTAGATTGTGACTATGCCAGACATCTAAATAAATTCTTTTTTAAAAAATTTTAAACCAATATTTGGCCAGAATGATCCTTCTTCATTCCACTAAAATTATGTCCCTTAATCTATGATAAATAATGCCTCCTTTTTTTCCTTGGGAATTTCCCTCTCAGTTATTTTCTAGCCAAGTGACCCATTAAACTTTCAATATAAATCAATTTCTTCATTATTTCTTTCTAGATTCTCACATCCATTTCTGCATATACATGTAACACAGGCACACTCTAATAATCAAGGGCACTGCACACATAAAAAGTAATTTAGACTTTATTTTCCTTCATTCTTCTATTATCTAAGTAGCTTCTACTCCCTATTGCCTGAAGCTATTCAGTATATTTTATTTTCTGCATGATACTTTAATCTCTAAAAAAGTAAAATAATTTATGAGAAGATTGTGATTTCCAAGCTTATCTATTTACCTAATTATCAACCATATCTGTTTTTCTCATTTAAAATTATAAAACAAGTATCAATTTTATCTATTATAAATTTTCTCAGAAATCCTCCTGAAATAAATGAGGAATTCATTCTCCTACACCCCTAGCCATAGTATGATATAAATTAAAGAAATCATTTCAAGTAATCTGATGATATGTTCCTATGTAAATTGGCTAAGCTTTACCCATTTACCCACACAGGGTTTGAAATTAATTATTTCCAGACAGCACTGCTGAGTGGGCACACAAGAACTTGACTGAAGAAAACGAAAACCCAAACTAGCTCATGGCATGTTGCTGTTGTTGTTAGGTGCTGTCAAGTCCGTATCCGACTCATAGTGACCCTATGTACAACAGGGGAAACACGATTGTCAGTGCTTCTCTGCTGTTCATAGGGTTTTCAATGGCAGATTGATTTTTGGGAGGGGGTTGCCAGGTCCTTCTCCCAAGCTTACAGCTTCTGGTGTTCCCAAGAGGTCTCCCATCCAGGTACTAACCAGGCCCGACCCTGCTTAGCTTCCGAGATCTGTAGGGATCGGATGCCACAGGGCTACAGCTGCAGGCAAGCTCATGGCATAGACATAGTTAAAAAATGATGAAAATATTACAATGCTTAGAAATCAGGATGTGCTTCTGAGCAAAGTAGTTCAAAGAATATAGACAAATGACTTTAAAACAGCCCAAAGGGCTGAGAATATAATTCAGGGGAGAAAGCATTCAGCCAGCTTATGTGATGTCCTGTGTTTAATCATCAACAATGCAAAACCAAACAATCCAAACAATAACCCTCTCCCCACCAAGAAGCAACAATCCAGAAAGAATAATTAGTTCAACATCCTTAGCCAACAGGGAAATACAAATAAAAACTACATTTAGAGACCATCTCACTCCAGTTAGAAGGGCTAGCATCCACAAAACAACAAATGCAGGGAAAAAGGAAACCCTCCTACAGGGCTGGTGGGAACCATGGAAATCAGTATGGACGCTCCTCCCAAAACTAAAAATACCACATGACCCAGCTATAGTCTTCCTGCAAAGGTACCCTAAGGAATCAAATTCAATTTGTGTATTCTTAAAAAAGATTTTTATGTCCAGAGGAAGTATACTTTATCTTCTCTCTAAAAGGAAGTGTTAAACTGCTGACATCAGCATGGCATGCTCAGAATTCTGAGTGAAACTTGCAAATACCTGTGGAACCAGTCAGATCAGTTTCCTCAGTGCTTAAACATATTTATCAGCAAAATGTACCCTCACACATGCCTCTGCAAAAGTGATACTAAGTGAAAGAGTTTCCAATGTCTTAAAACTGTCAGAATACATTTCACAGTGCTGTTCTAATGATAGACACAAGGAAATGCTTGTTAGAATAAACTGGATTTCAGTTTCTTTGTAGGTTGGATAAGAATGCTGATCACAAATATCTGTTCTGTCAAGTCAAAGGTTATAACCTCCTAATAGATTCAGTGTAGGTGCATCCATTAAAAAAGCCCTTTGGAGAAAAAGCACTTCTGCTAATTACAAGTTAGTTTCTCCAGGCGAACAAGATTCATTCATGACTGTAACTCATGTTTTTAGAGTGCATTACTGGAAGATTCTATGTCTCCTCAACACTAGCTTGAAAACCCATACTCATTGGGGATACTCACCCCATCTGGCCTGCCATCTGAAGCTGTTACAATGAGAATGTAGCGATCGGTGCTTTCCCGGTCCAGTGCTTTCCCTAAGGTTAGGATCCCGGTTCTAGGGGTAAAGAAACAGAGGACAGAGAAAGACATTATGGCACAAGGAAGGTTCTTACTGCAAAGACCTACTTTTGATTTTTTTTTTTTCCTTTCTCAACAATCATAGCTTGGATACTTAAGATGTACAAATACTAGAATTCATCTTGGAAATCGAGAAAGCCAGTTTAAAGCTCCCCAGTCTATTAACAATGAAAAATTACAAAACTGAATAAGATAACAGAGATAATTTTCTACCTTCTAGTGGAAAACAATCAAGTAAATCAAAACTCTGCTTAGTTCATTCCTGTAAGAAAGATACTTGTCATATTTATGATTATTTCAAAAGTAGAAGACTTCATTATTCCACAGCAATCTCACAATTCTTGAAGTCAAAGAATGTTTCTTATAAATATTATACAGCACCCTCCCGCTCATTGTTACATGCATGCCTGTTATGGAAATGGAAAGTACTTAAATTCTACCCTTGACAAATTCTGTGGACAACCGTTTGTTTTCCCGTCTTCCTAATTTGAAAATAATAGACATCTTACAGAAAATCAGAAAATACAGATAACTTTTAATTAGTAGATGTTATGGTTACTATTGTAATTATTTTTATTTTCTTTAATAATCATGATTATATTATAACTCATAGAATTTTTTTCAAAAGAGGAATCAGGCTATATGTTTTGTATTCTTTTTTTCCCTTAGCATTGGTGTGTTGAACTCAGGGCCCTACATACGCTAGATAAGTGCTCTACCACTGAGCTGCAAGCGCAGCCCCTTTATTATGATTTTTTTTTTAATTTTGAGGCAGAGTCTCAATATGTTCTGCAGGCTTCCTCTGGCATCAGACTCATGACCCTTCTGTCTCAGTTTCCCAAGTAGCTGGGATTATATGCAAGCACCACACTGCCCAGCTATTTTACTTTCTTTCTGATAAAATATAATTAGCATTCATTCTCTCATTTTATAATATATGAATACAAACTTTTTGTGGATACACTAACAATTTGATCATTTTGTTATGTTGTTGGGATTTAGATGCTTCTTAATTTAAATTAGGTATAATGGGATATGAACAAGATTTAGTTTAATTCTTATATTTAGATTATTTCAAACAATAGTTCGATCATTTGCATTGCTCTCTAAAACAAATTCAACATGAATTTCTTGGATT
>VMDO01019919.1:13871-38673 GCA_007922755.1 Pedetes capensis
GTGGTGCGGTGGTTTGAACCCAGGGCCTTGCACTTGCATGCTTTGCAAGTGCTGGACCACTGAGCTGCGCCCCCAGCCCATTTTTTTTTTTTTTTTTTTACTTTTTGAGACAGGGTCTCACTAAGTTACGCAGACTGCCTCTGGTCTCGAACTTGTGATCCTCCTGCCTCTGCCTCCCAAGCCGCTGGGAATACAGGCATGCGCCACCAAGCCTGGTGGACTTTAAAAGATTTCTAAGCACATGGTATGACTATAAAAAACTGACTTTGCTTCTTGTACATTTGAAAAATATTATGTTAAATAACTGAAGACTAATTCTCACAGGATGTTCATAATAAATAGGTTTGGATCAACTCCCTACAACACAGATAGTTCTCATATTCACATTCCACAATGACTTTGAAAGAGAAAAGTTAAGTCCATTTTTGCTTCAGAGACATATTCCCAAGTCCTTATTTGTCTATATAGTCCCATATTTCTTGTCTATATTCCTACTTGCATATTAAATTAGAAAATCAGTAGACATTTGTGCAGTGTTCCTACTTAAGGCCTTATTTTACATAAACAGATAATTTTTCATGATCTAGTGATTATAATGTAGAGTTCTTTGCTTAAGATAATGTATACCTTCTGACCCAATGTTGTAGGCAGTTGAGTGGATGAAAGGGATAATGAAGAGATGGAATGAAAGAAAAATAGATAATGTCTTCAAGTAGACAAAACTGAAAGACTAGTTTATGGGTACACATGAATATTCTTTCATGAAAACTCAGAAATAATTGGCTAGGATGAGTCTTACTACCCAGCTGGGTAGAGGCTTTCAAGCCAGGATACACAGGGCCCCAAAATAACAACAACAAAAAACACCCCAATATCCACTAATTTATGAATGAGCAAATAATCTGTTGTTTATATGTACAATGGGATATTACGTAGGAAGGAAAAGCAATAAAGAAGTGATGTTATTGTTGTTAGATGCCATCAAGTCAGGTCTGACTAATAGTGACCCTATACACAACAGAAGGAAACACTCTTGACACTGTGCCAGGCAATGATCTTTTTCATGTTTAAGCCCATTGTTGCAGTCACTTTGTCAATCCATCTAGTTGAGAGCCTTCTGGTTTTTTGTTTCTTTGTTTGTTTTTTTTTGTTTATCCATCACTTTCCAAAACATGATTTCCTTTTCCAGGAATTGGTCCCTCCTGACAACATGTCCAAAATACATAAGATGCAGTCTAGCCATCTTTGTTTCCAAGGAGCACTCTGGTTGAATTTCTTCTAGGACAGATCTCTTGGTCCTTTAAGCAGTCCATAGTATATTCAATATTTGTCTCCAGCACTGTAACTCAAAAGCATCAATTCTTTTCCTATCTCCTTTATTCACTATCAGTTTTCACAAGCATATGATGTAACTGAAAATATCATGGCATGAGTCAGGCTCATCTTTATCTTCAATGTGACATCTTTACTTTTCAATACCTTAAAGAGATCTTTTGGCACAGCTTTTCCCGATGCAAAGTGTCTTTTGATTTCTTGACTGTTACTTCCATGGGTGTTGATTATAGAACCAAGTAAAGCAAAATTGTGGACAACTTCAATCTTTTCTCCATTTCCTATATACTGCTAAATGTAAAAATCTTGGGAACCTTAGGCTGAGTGAAAGCAACCAGACACAAATGTTCGCACATTACATGATTGCATGAAAACCCTCATTTTCTCCCAATCCTCACTCTTACTCAACTACTAGTCTACATTTTGTCTACATAGATTTTCATATTCTGGAAACATCATAAAAATAGAAGTATACAACAGTTCTCCTTTGTGGTTGACTTATTTTGTTTAGCATTATGTTTTCATGATTCATCCATATTATATCAAGTTTCAGCAATTCACTCCCTTTTTTTGACAAATAATATTCCATTGTATGAATATACAACTTTTTTATCTATCTGTAGAATAATGAGTTATTTGTAACTTTTGTCAGTATAAATAATTGTGATGAATATTATGTGCATATTTTATGTATGTGCTTCATCTCTCTTGAGTAAATATGAATAGAGACTGAGTTATATGGATGCACAGTATCTAAAATTTGAGGAAAATGCCAAACTGTTTTCCAAAGCACAAAGAAATATATGAGGATTCCAGTATGTCCATACATTACTCATACTTATTATTGCCTTTTTACATTATATTTATCCTAAGTGAGTGTGAAGTTGCATAACTTTATAGTTTTAATTTGCATTTCCCTAGTGATTAGAAATAATGAGCATATTTCCATCTGCTTGTTGGTTATAAATAGAGGGGGATATGTTCTTGAGAAATGCCCGGTAAATCCACTCCCTATTTTTAATTAGGTTCACTATTTTTAAGTAATAATAATTCTTTGTCATAAATATTATTTAAAAATTATTTCTGTTTGTCTATGGGTGTCTTTCACTTCAATAATGGTACCCCTTGAAACATATTTCTTTTTCTAAAAATTTGATAAAATCAAATATATCTTTTTACTAATCATTTGAAAAAGGATAGTCTAACACATATGATGAAGATTTTCTTATTTATTTTCTTCTAAGTCTTATATAGTTCTATCATGTATGTTTAGGACTGTGGTCTACTTTTAGTTAATTTTGAATGATATTAGGTAGAGATCTAACTGCATTCTTTTTGCATGTTCTCCAAAAACCATTATTTGAAAAGCAATTCTTTGCTGAAGGGATCAGCTTGGTCCGTCATTGGAAAACTAATTGATCATAAATGTTAGCAGTTATTTCTGGAATATTAAGTATTGGTGTCTATCCTTACACTAATGGTACCACAGGAATCAATATCGTATCTCTTTAAATAGTTTTTTGTTTTGTTTTGTTTAATTCAGTTCTTAGGGGGTTGAACCCAGGTCCTCACACATACTTTGGAAGTGCTCTACCACTGGCCTGCACTCCCAGCCCAGTTTTAAGTTTTCTACCTTGAGACAAGCCTACAGCCATAGCCCTGTGGCATCCGATCCCTACAGATCTCGGAAGCTAAGCAGGGTCGGGCCTGGTTAGTACCTGGATGGGAGACCGCCAGAGAACACCAGAAGCTGTAGGGTTGGAAGAAGGACCTGGCAACCCCCTCCCAAAAATCAATCTGCCATTGAAAACCCTATGAACAGCAGAGAAGCACTGACAATCGTGTTTCCCCTGTTGTACATAGGGTCGCTATGAGTTGGATATGGACTTGACAGCACCTAACAACAACAACAACAACAACAACCTTGAGACAAAATCGCAGTAAGTCACATAGGCTGCCCATGGCCTGGAACTTGGAATCCTCCTGCCTCTGCCTCTTGAGTCACTGGGATTATTGGCATGAGCCACTGAGCCTAGCAAGACTTCCATTTTCAAAATTGAAATTTATTCATTTTTGAAGTCTAAAAATATAGGAAATACTGTTATTGTCTATGTATGGGTTTCCAGGCACTACTAGTCCTTTTTTGGAAGATCCTATTCAGTGTGAAACTGAGGTGTTCTTGAGAAGACTAAGTGATCCACCAATTTATTCTCTTGGTTTAGCACTATGTAGCACATATCGTAGAAACTGAAGCAGTGTCTCAGTCATTTGTCTAAGTTTTCACTTCAAAATCCCGGGCCAAATTTACACTCATATTCTTTTACTAAGTAAAACTACTCATAATTAAACATGAAATATCAGAGAGGTTTCAAACCCAGTTTTTCAACAAGCACTCACATTTGGTCATAGAACAGCTGCCTTGATAGTACAGAAGGGTACCAAATGATCTCTAGAAATCTAAGCGTTTTCATTTAATGTGTGCTTCCAGTTTTCTCAACAGTTATGATTAAAGTTATCTCTGACATGTTCAGAGATGTAATAAAGAAATGATGCTCACCTAGACCTGGAAGAGATTTAGCGTAGACATGCTGTTCTTTAATTTTTCTTTTTTTAGATTTTATCTATGTTAATCAGAAATTGAAAGATGGACTTCCAGTTCATCTTAAAAGTATCTGTAATATATTGTGCCTTCCAAGATTCCCTTTGAAGGAACAGTTTAAAGCTGGATTACTCTTTGTAGGAATATCCTTGTCATTATGAGTAGCTGACAACTTTAAAGGCATCTAATTAATCCCAAGTTATGCCTGCAAATGAAATGTTTCCACCTCAGTGGATTTTACTTAGCAAAAATGTTTAAAATAAATAAATAGTCTCCTGTGTAAGATTTCTGGGTTCAGAATTAGCCTCTCAGCCCTCATTAACATTCATAGGGGAAAAAAAGCAAAATACAACTACAAACAGCTGAAAGTCTCTGATTAGAAGTCTGTTCTCTTGCTAATACTACATTTATTAACATGAGAAAGGGGGAAAATCAAGTTATACATCATTTCATTTTTAACTTACGTTTCTGAAAGATTAAAAACTCGCTGAGGATCTCCATTCTCAATGGCATATGTTATTGGGTCTCCCTCTCGATCAGTTGCCTTCAGAGAGAAAACATAATTTAATTAGCAAGTAATGTACAGAAGCCTGAAACTAATAGCACAATGTATCAATTATGGTAAGCCTGCAGCCATAACCCTGTGGCGTCCAATCCCGTCAGATCTCGGAAGCTAAGCAGGGTCGGGTCTGGTTAGTACTTGGATGGGGGAACACCTGGGAACACCAGAAGCTGTAGGCATGGGAGAAGGGCCTGGCAACCCCCTCCCAATCAATCCACCATTGAAAACCCTGTGAATAGCAGAGAAACACTGACAATAGTGTTTTCCCTGTTGTACATAGGGTCGCTATGAGTCGAATATTGACTCGACCGCACCTAACAACAACAAAACAACAATCAGTTATGGCATTAAAGAATATAGATTAAAGTATGGCCTAATGGCAAGATACATAATAAAGAGTTCCATATTGGATTCCATTATTTCTAAAAGTACACAAAATCTTACCTGGTGAGAAAATGCAGTAATTTTTTTTCTTTTTAAAGTTCCTATTTGTAATTTAGTTTAATTAACTTGTTGGTTTTTTCTTATATGCATCTATATTTATTAGTTAGTTAGTTAGTTTTGTGGTATTGGGGATTGGGTGTTGAACCCAGGTCCTCGTGCTTGCATGCTTTCCAAGTGCTGTACCACTGAGCTGCACCCTCAGCCCGTTTTTTAATTTTTTTTTTTTTTTACTGTTTGAGATAGGGTCTGACTAAATTACGCAGACTGCCTCTGGTCTCAAACTTGCTATTCTTCTCTGCCTCCTGTGTCACTGG
Organism: Pedetes capensis; assembly: GCA_007922755.1. Lineage (NCBI taxonomy): Eukaryota > Metazoa > Chordata > Mammalia > Rodentia > Pedetidae > Pedetes > Pedetes capensis. Next base: position 19,123 of record VMDO01019919.1, read on the forward strand.
GATTACAGGCATATGCCACCATGCCCAGTTTATATCTATAATTTAAACAAATGTGTTAAATGCTACATACATGATTACAGTGTCAAAAAACTATTTTAGCCCTTTCCTTTATTGTCAAAATATATCAAGATTAGTATCAAATCAGCAAAGCTTTCTGATTAAGAATCCTGAATCTAGAAACTGAAAGTATAAATTCAGAATTAGGCTCCACTTATTAATTATGTGACTATTTCTCAATTTCTTCATTTACAAAATTCAAATTACAACAATACAAGTGTTAATACATTTTAAGATATGTAATTGAAATGATATATGTCAAGGCTAACATCTCTACTATTGTGAACTTTCAATAAACATTCACATTTTGTTGGTGGTGTTTTATTCCCTCCCTAACCTAAGTCAGAGAACAAAACCAGTACAGCTTCTGACATTGAATTTTGATTTTCTCTTCTCCAAAGTAAACTCATGAACTCAGGTTTGTGGCACTAAGTCTGCCGTTTGAGCTTCAAAACTTCCAACAATTTCCTTCTCAACGGAGCCATTAAATCTCCTTAGGCAATTCATTGATGAAGAAGGAAATCTGGAGGAAAGATGAGGAATGTGAAAGGCAGTTGTCTAAACATGACCCTAGGGATAGGGGAAACATATGACAAAGGGCTAGATGAATTTTATTTAGTGTCCAGGAAGAAACACTAGTCCCTCCACTGATAAGCATTGCCCTGGAGTTGGCAGGACATAGGCGATTCCTTTAAGTGACTGGACAATAGCTGTTCCAGTCAGTCAAGTACAGGTACCAAATCCATGTCCAGAAGGGCAAGGGGACACTGTTTCTCCTGGTAGATCAGATGGCTTTATACAGATTTCATAGCACAGGTCATATAGCACAGTGGATTGATGATGGCCAGAAGCTTCTCTTAGACATGAACCTCAGAGTCCACGGATCACTGAATACTAACAATTTAGTTAATAATAAGCTACTAAATACTTAATGCCTGACAGTGGCTGTGAAAAATGTTTAAATGGTTATTTACTCTGTGCCACACAAAAGTGCCTTTTGCGTAACTCGCTTTCTTCACATGGCCCCCATGACATCATCTTCTACATGTTATCCCACATTATTGACTATATCTTCTCATTTTTCTTGGCTGATTTGTCCTCATATATGAGGCTTTTTAAATATTAGATTGATCCAAAGTTTGGTCCTTGGACTTCAATATTTTGGCACCCCATTGAAGAATATAGATTTAAATAATATTTTTATTCTGAAGACTCTCATATCTCAAAGCTAGTCCTTTACTCTGAATTTCAAAGTAAAATCCAATTGCCTACTTAATTCTCCATTAGATGGAAAATATGCAGCCTCAATTTGGAATGTTAAAAACTCCAAATCTTGCTTTTTCTCTGCCCCTAGCCAATTTGCCAAAAAAAGACAAGAACTTATTGCTTTCATTGCTTCATCATCCTCAAAAATAGCTGCAACTCTATCCTCTTACATTCTCATTTCTCATATTTTCATCTTGACTGCTCATTCTTACTCTCTATTCTAGTCCATCAGCAAAGTCCAGCTGCTCTGTCTAAAATATGTGGTGTATCTGGCTGTGTCTGAATTACTTCCCTACTGACATCTTCCTTATGAATTGCAGTAATAACGATTTTATCAGCAGTTCAGGTCTTCCCTTGCACCTTCACTATTGTTGATTTTTAAGTTAAGCAAAGTAATCATTATTTGCAAGCCAAAACTTTATTCCTTTTGTGTGAATGCTATTGTGCGCGCATACACACACACACACACACACACACACACACTCACAAAGGAAAAAGAGGGGGTGAGGAGTGCATGCATGGGAGAGTGAGCACAAAATACAAGGAAATTATAAACAAGGCAAAATATTTAAAATATTCTATTTATGTCTAAACCAATAATTTTAAATTTCATTAAGTTAATTATAATAGGATCGTAAGAATAGAAAGGAAGAAACAGATTTTTCAAAAATTTACTCAAGAGTACTAATAGTAGATGCTTAATATTTTCCCCTTGTTTTCTGTTCATAGAAAACAGATACATAACTACAAATAATTCTATGAATACCATTATTTTAGCTAATGTTTTATAGCAGAGAATTCTGCCATATCTGGAGACTATATTTTATCACTAAAAAGTGAACATCAAACATTTTCAGTTGTTTTCCTCTTTTAGTCAGTCATTTTCACTTGTTATAGTGTTACAGATATTATTAAATTCCTTTTGTTTGTTCATTGGGAAATAGCTGCTTTTTTCTTTTGAGTGACTATTTATCTTACGTTTTCATAAAAGTCAGAAAAATACATTCTGAAACAAGATAGCTTTGTGTAAACAATTAATCGACATGAACATTAAATCTTTTGATGGATGAAAGCACTTTTTCTTTTTTCTTTCTTTTTCTTTTTTGGTTTCTTTTTCTTTTCTTTTCTTTTTTTTTTTTTTTTTTTTTGTTCCTGGGGGGTTGAACCCAGGGCCTCGCGCTTCCATGCTTTGCAAATGCTGGACCACTGAGCTGCACCCCTAGCCCATTTTTTTTTTACTTTTTTTTTTGAGACAGGGTCTTGCTAAATTATGCAGACTGCCTCTGGTCCCGAACGTGTGATCCTCCACCCTCCACCTCCCCAGCCGCTGGGATTACAGGCGTGTGCCACTGCGTCCGGTTGGAAAGAGAGCACTTTAAAAGTTGTGTAATTTTATTTGTATAGTCATTGTTTTGTGATGTTAATAAATTTCAATACTTAAGGTACACTAAAAAATTTCCTTCAATTTCATTTGGCTACTTAAATGCTTCAGGTTTTCACAGTGTCTCACCAGATAGACCAATTTGGTATCACTCTTCCCTTCCCCTCCCATGTGCTGGGAGTGCAAGTGAGCACTGCCACTCCTGGCTTACTTCCTTCTTAGATGAGGTTGTGCCTACACAAAATCTCTGAGTACCTAGGATTCAGATGAAAATACTTACTAGATTGTTTTCTTCCTTTTATCCTATCAGCTAGTCCTTTATTTTTATATCAGTATCTGTAGAAAATGATGTGGTAATTAGGGAAGATTCATAATTTATTAATCAAAAAAGTAAGGGGAAGTGACATGATCTACATCATATCTTCCTGCTAATATCCAAAGTGGAGAAGTAATACATAAAAGGAATAATTTGGAAATAGTAACAAAAGCAATGATCTTCAAGTATTAAGGTTTGATGAGGTATGCAGGTATGCCCAACTATATTTTCACAAACATATTTTTAAAAATTATGAGTCTAACCAGCCATCTCAAAATGACTTTTTACTATATGCCAGAAATTATACTAAATTTTGGTATTTTAAGATACAAAGTAACTTTATTGGTAAATAGACAATGCTGAAACCTTTAATTATATTGATATTTCTGTCACCATTTCAATGAGAGTACTCCGTGATTTATTTAATTGAAAGATGCTTCCTTTTAAAACTTAGATGTAGTATTGTTTTATCTTGAAAAGGGAGAGTGTAGTATCATTCAATATTTTTCAGAACATAACAGAAATTACCTCTCTTTAGTGCAAAACCATTTCCTAGATCTTCATTTTTAATAAATAAGGTCAAATATGACCCTCTTCTTCAAAGTTTAAGAAGAGTACAATAGCCAAGTTCTGCGGTGCATGCCTATAGTTTATGCAACTAGGGAGGCTGAGGCAGGAGGATTGCAATTTCTAGGACACAGGTAGCCTGTGCAACTTAGACCCTATTTCATGATAAAGAAATGAAAAAAGGATCTAGGGGTGCACCTCAGTGGTAGAGTACTTCAAAGTTTGTGTGAGGGCCTAGGATCAGTGCCCCAGTACTACCAAAAAAAAGTGTGATAGCATGCATCTTTCTTGGGTTTATCATGGTATTTATAGGGAGGCTCTGTAGTCAGACACCTAGGTTCCAACTATGGCTATTCCATCTATCCTTAGACAAGGTACCTAGGTATAAAAAGGAATATATAATACTGACAACATCCATTTATTAATTCAACAAATACATATTTATTGAGCATTTATAATGTGTTAATCACTGAGTTCAGCAGTGACCAGCACAGGCAAAAATTCTGTCCTTGTGCACCTTATATTGTAATAGGGAAAAAGAATAAAGAAAATGATTAATTTAAATATATAGTTTTCAGATCCTTAAAATCTAAGATAATTAAGGAAAAACATATAGGGAGACAGAGTGAGAATTTTCCTGTGTATAAAAGTGATCAGGGAAGCCTTACTACACTTACGAAATTTTGGCAATCCCTTGAAAAAGCTGATAAAGCAAGTCACTTGGAGCATATTCCAGGCAAAGGTCACAGCAAGTAAAAAGACCATGTGGTGGATATCTTCCTACTGAGTTTGAGAAGTTGCAAGATGGTTGTTAGTGTGGTACAGATACCTATTCAGTTTTGTTAGGCCATTAACCTCAGACTAAATAACAGAATGATGTTTACTTTGAATGTTGTTGTTAGGTGCTGTTGAGTCAGGTTTGACTCATAGTGAACCTATGTACAGCAGAAGGAAACACTACCTGATACTATGTCATGCCTGGCACTATTGTCAGTGCTTCTCTGCTATTCATAGTGTTTTTGATGGCTGATTGTTTCAGGATTGTATTTTGGATGCTAGCATGCAATGGAATTTAACCATTAGTTTGCTGATAAATGTGTAGTGACATAATTAAAACTAAGCTAGCCTTTCTTTAAGTATTGCCTGAAGGATAAACAGTAACCTTTAAAAATCAAAGGAATTACTCTTTCTAATAGATTCAACCAGATTATTCAATGCATCTGAGTTTGAGTCACCAATTTTTCAAAGATACCAAGAGGAACACAAAGTATTTATTCAACTAAGCAATGTTCTTACACAGTAGAAAAAAGAAAATTCCAAAAAGAAAACAAATCTTCTCTAAAGTAATATTCTGTTACTATTAAAGACAAACACAGCCATCAAATACCATCTGGTAGAGTGCACTTTACATTCACAGAATGAGTCTACACATTTTACAGGACATTAAGACAAAGTACCAGCCTTTAGGGATTTTAAAATAGATAAAAATCAACAGATTTAGATGATCTTTTCTTTTATCACTTAGGCAAACAAGTTCTGATTTATATTATTAAACTACTTCAAAGCAATAACTGAAGCTTTCAATTTAATACAGCAGTGTTTCAAAACATGTGTATGTTTGTTCATGTCTGGTGTTAAACTGTTGTCTCTTAAATAAAATGTCAGTGTCTACAAATACATGACTGGAGTTTAGCCCAGTTGGTAAAGTGCTGGTCTGCACTCTCTGAGGCTCTCAGTTAGAACCGCAGCACCACAAAAAACAAGAGAAGGACCTGGCAATCCACTCCCAAAACAATCCTGAAAAATCAGCCATTAGAAACCATATGAGGGTAGCTATGAGTTGGACCCAACTGGACAGCACCTAACAATAATGAATATATTTCAATGTGAATTAATACACATATTCCATTTCTCTTAAGAAGTATTATTTTGCCATTTGATTCTGATATAACTCCTTTTCCAGAACAAGTTTAAGGAAAAGTCAGTTTATTCAATATTCCAAAAATATAAAGTAAATAATAACGTTACATACATGAAACTTGTGAATGTTGTTAAATATAGGACAACATAAAATATGCTTCAAAATATAATGTTGAAGATAACATATGAAAGGGTCAAAACTTTGCAAACATTCCTTTTCCTTTCAATGTTGATATGGATTAATGATCATTTGCTTTCAAGCTTTAGGCTGGGAAGACATAGCCAAGTCTGTGGTAAGTTACAAATGAACACTGTTTAAAAACAGCAATGGGTATTTAGAAATGAATTGTGGCTTAAAGTTATTTTACATTTACTTGTCCCACCCAGAGAATTTCTGTAAACCAGGAAAGCCTAAAATGAAAAATATCTACTCTTTGGCCAGATTTAGGTAGGATCAATGAAAGGTCCAGTCTCAAAATTTTGTTGTGCAAAAAGGGTAAGGTTGGGGCATGAAGGAATTTAATCCACTCTAAAAATAGACTTGAAATTCTAATTTTGATAGGACTTAAGGAAAAATTAACAGAATGAATTTGAAAGTAATGGAAATATTCAAAATAACCCATTCAAAAAATTACAGTTACAAACTTTATCCCCTGTAATGCTTTAGGCACATTACATATTCCATTTCATTAAATCCTCAAAACAATTTTATCTGGTGAGAACTATTATCCCTACTTCATTTATGATAAAGTCTCAAGTTTATAAATTTAAAGGATTCAGAAACTACTAAATATAGAAGCTCAATTCAAACACTACACCTTCTGGCACTTATTTTCTATGATTAGCAGTCTTTAATTTCACATGTCTCTCAATCATTTGGTTGCTTGAACCAAAATCAATCTGTCCATGGACACCCTAATTTCACTCTATCCCTTTTAAGTGTTGAGACTCACAGTAGCCTTGTTTCTCATTGCTACTTTCAGATCATTTTTCTGAAAAATCCCTCAGCTTTGACTCTCACACCATGACCATTAAACTATATTAACTGCTAGTCTTCCTTCTTAATGTTTTTATTTTACACTGTTCACCATCTCTCCCCTTTTTTGCTCATTATCAATTGCATTGTCTGTCATTGTAAACTCATCCAATCTCAGAATTGTAAATAGTGTTTAAATGCTTAAAGCTTTGAATGTGTATTTGTGTCTCATATCCCTTTCCTAAATTTATACACAGATGTCCACTCAATTTCTTCAATTTGTTGTTGTCTTAGTGAGTTCAGGCTGGTATATAACACAATACTATTTTTTCACAGCTCTGTAGGCTGGAAAGTCCAAGGTCAAGGCATCAGTAGATATGGTGTCTGGTTTGTGGACAGATGTCCTCTTAGTTTAAACTCACATGGTGGAAAACAGAAAGCTCATATCTTTATTTCCTAACAGGGCATTGATGCCCTCCTGAGCACATGATCCTGATGACCTAATTACTTCCCAGTGTTCCCACATATTGAGGATGTATGCTTCACCCTATGAACTTAAGAAATGTATAAACATTTAGTCAATAGCAGATGTCAAAAAGCCCCCAAATCAAATTACTGTTTAATGTGCCCAAAATTGAATTACTCTTCTCAGTGTTTTCATTTGCTCAGATAATAGAATAATAGCACTTCTTTCTTCCTTCTTTCCCATATGCAATTCATCAACAAATGGTATAGTTTCTATCCCCAAAATATAACCAGATTGAAATCACTTCTCACCATTTCCAGGCTTAGCGTGGATATTGATACAGCATATTTATCAATTTATATAATTTCCCAGATGCTTTCTTCACAAATTACTCTGAATTTGATATCCACAATTATTTGAAAATTAAAGTTTGTTCACTTCACAACTGTAGTCTATTTTTTCCCATAGTAACTAATTTCACCCAGAGAAGTTGTAATCATACATCACATAATGACATTTTGGTCAATGATAGATCATATACAATGGTGTTCCCAATAGATTATGTAATCTATGATATTGGGGCCATATTAGTCTAAGTGCATACTGATGTTCACACAATGTTGAAATAATCTAATGACACATTTCCCAGAAAATATCTCAGCAGATATGGAATACATGATGGTCTACCCACCTCCTCATTTCTGGTGACTTTACTTCCATTAATATCTCTCTCTCTTTCCTCTAGTCCTAGTAGTACCTATGCTCTTCCTCAAAATACACAGGCAATGCTGAACTTTGGACCTTTTGCTGTTGTACCTGAAATAGAATTACTCAGATTCCTCTATGGCTCATTCTCTTACATTCTTCAGCTCTGTTTTAATGCCATTTTCTCTGTGAAAGGCTCACTAATGAAACCATAATTCCCCATGCATTCCCTTTCACATTCACTCCTATACTTTTCCCCACAGCTCCTAACAACTTCCAAAATTCCATAGCTTATTTATACATTTTGTAAACTTTCTTCTTTCTCTACTAGAATTTAAACTTCATAATGTTTGAAATCATGTCTACTTCATTTCCTGATATGTTGTGCTATTTATGATTGTGCCATAGTAAGCCCCAAGTCCAGTTGGGATGTTGTAGAGGAGTGTGCACCCTGCACTGTTCCAGAGGGAAAACTAAATTCACAAAGGTCCTCCCTAATACAGGTTGTTGCTCCATAAAACCATTTGGGGACCAAACCCAACCATACCCTACCTGTACTGCCTTGCTTCATTCACCTTCCTGAGATCCTAGAATAGCTCCACCTGCACAGAACCTGGATAAATTGAGAGATGTTTGCTGCATATGCTGTAATATGTTGCTTAGGCATGCTGGAAGAACCTCAGGCCCTCATGGATTCCAGAGACCAATATGTGTACACCACACTATACCTGCCCCATCCCCTGCTTGCTGCCCTCTTTGGGCTTACTTCTAGGGTCTCCTCACTGATCTTTGTATGGGTTCTTCTCTCACTACAATGGTGTTTTGGGTTACAATGTCCCTATAGAATGTCTTGCAATTAGGGATTGTGTTATATCCGGCTTTGTTCTTTTCACTCAACTTGGCTTTGGTTATTTTGAGGGAGTTTTTGTTTCCACATGAATTTTAGGACTGACTTTTCTATTTCTGTGAAGAGATCCATATGAGTCTGTACATCACTTTGGGTCATACGACATTTTAACATTTCTTTTTCAATCTTACAAATCAGATTGAAATTTTCTTACAAATAAAATTTACAAATTTTCCATGTTTTTGTGTCTTCTTAAATTTGTTTCATCAGTGTTTTATAATTTCATTATAGCGGGTATCTGTATCTTTGGTTAAATTTATTTCTAGGTATTTTTTGTAGCTAGTGTGATTGAGAATATTTTCTTAATTTCTTTCTCAGCAAATTCATTGGTATATAAAAAGGCTACTGGTATTTACAAGTTGATTTCATATCCTGAAACTTTACTACATTTGTTTACCAGTTCTACAATAGTCTTTTGATGGAACGTTTAGGTTTTCTACATATAGAACTGTAACATCTGCAAACTAGAATATTTTGATTCCCAATTTTGCAATTTGTATGCTATTTATTCTTACTCTTGCATAATTATCCTGGCTAAGCCTTCAAGTACCATGTGGAATAAGAGTGGTAAAAGTAGACAATTGTGTCTTCTTCGAGATCTTTCAGGAAATACGTTCAGCATTTTCCCATTCACTATGATGATGTTTGTGTTTTGTCACATATTTCCTGTATTATGTACCATCTTATACCTAACGTGTTCAGTATTTTTACCAGGAAGGGATGCTGGATTTCATTGAATGGTTTTTCTGTATCTGTTGGGATAATCATATTTAATTTTCCACTCATTCTATTGCTGTGATGTATTATATTTATTGATTTGTGTATGTTGATATCTAATTGCATCCATCAGATAAAGCCTATTTGATTATCATAAATGATCTTTTTCACATACTCTTAAATACAGTTTGCTAGTATTTTCTTTGCCTGCAGCCTAGCATTGTAGTGTCTGATCCCATCAGATCTCGGAAGCTAAGCAGGGTCCGGCCTGGTTAGTACTTGGATGAGAGACTGCCTGAGAACATCAAATACTGTAGGCTTGGAAGAAGGACCTGGCAACCCCATCCCAAAAATCAATCCACCATTGAAAACCCTATGAATAGCAGAAAATCACCGACAATAGTGTTTCTCCTGTTGTACCTAGAGTCACTACGGGTCGAATACTGACTCAACTGCACCTAACAACAACAACAACAGTAATTTGTTTATTGAGTCTGTGTTCATCAGGGATATTTGACCTTTAGTTTTCCTTTTTATTAGTGTCATTGTTTGTTATTGGTATTAAGGCAACACTGGGCTCATAGAATAAGTTTATCAGGGTTACCTCCATTTCAATTTTTAGGATAGTTTGGGAAAAAATGGTGTAGTTCTTTAAAAGTTTGGTAGAAATTATCCATGAAACCATCTGATCTCCACCCCCCAGGAGAATTTCCATTACTGATTCAATCTTGTTATCCATTATAGGTGTGTTCAAGTTTTCTATGTCTTCATTCTACACTCAAAGAAACCTGGGTCTTTTTGAGAAATGGTTAAATTCATGGCCAGGACAAGAAAAATATAAAATGAGTCTGGGAAACCATGTTATGCCAGAAAATAACACAGTACTCACAGAATAATTGGGATATTTTAAAAGGACAGAGGAGCCTGCTTGATTGGGGTCATCAAGACCAATTATGAGACAATTTTAACACAAAGTACATAATGATGGTAGTGATACTATGGATGAAATGTTTGTATCCTCTCAAAATTCACACCTTAAAGCCCTATTCCCCAATTTGGTGGTTTTAGGAGGGGGCCTTTGGGAGGTAGTTTTAGATAGGTCATGAGGGTGATGCACCATAATGCCCTTCTGGGATGAATCATAGGATCTTCCTTGCCCTCTCCATGTGAGCATACAGCAAGAAGGAAGGCTGCCAGGAGAACCTGACATGCTGACAATCTGATCTCAGACTCCCCAACCTCTAGAAATCAGCGATCTAATATTTGTTGCTTAAGCAACCCAGTTTATATTTTATTTTAGCATTTTGCTTTATTATTTTGAAATATATGAGTATTTTATTATGGCATCCTGAGCTAAATGAGACAAATGGCTTATAATCCTTTGAATAAAATTGAAATCTATGCCTCATATTGATATCAATAAATTATAAATTAATAGAAGTATGAGGGAGAAAGAAAGGTTTTATTGAGAGTAAAATAGCAACTACTAAATGTGGACACAATGATGGCATTAGAAGATAGTCATTTGGCAATAATAATGATAATAATTCAACTAAGGAACATCAATGGATATGGAGATAATGGGCAAAATGAATGAGGAAAGAATATTTGTATAGTCTCAACATATGTCAAGAAGGTACTTGAAGGAAGAAACAACTTTGATCAAAATATCAATAATAATATTTACTGTAATGGAGCAAACTATAACTCTCTGCTATCTGATATGATGCCATAAGATGAATACAGCACCACTTCAGCGTTATTCTCCCCAAAAAATTAGTAACATAATCCTAAATGGAGAGGGCTGGGGTTTAGCTCAGTTGGTAGAGTGCTGCTCTGCACTCTCTGAGGCCCTAGGCTCCATCTCCAGCACTGCAAAAACAGGAGAAAGATGTGGCAGCCAACTCCTGAAACAATTAGCCACTGAAAACGCCAAGAGGGTTGTTATGAGTTGGACCCTATTTGATAGCACCTAACAACTACCAAGTGTGTAGAAATACCAAACCCACCCAAATGGAAGGAAATTATACTAAATAACTGGCCAGTAATATTAAAAATAAGTGTCAGGGTCATGAAAGTCAAGAAAGAATTATTTCTGATTGAGAGTGCAGAAATAAGGTCACTAAAGGTAATGTGGCCTGCAGCTGTAGCCCTGTGGCATCCGATCCCGTCAGATCTCCGAAGCTAAGCAGGGTCAGGCCTGGTTAGTACCTGGATGGGAGACCGCCTGGGAACACCAGGTGCTGCAGGCTTGGGAGAAGGACCTGGCAACCCCCTCCCAAAAATCAATCTGCCATTGAAAACCCTATGAACAGCAGAGAAGCACTGACAATAGTGTTTCTCCTGTTGTACGGAGGGTCGCTATGAGTCGGATACCGACTCGACGGCACCTAACAACAACAACAACAACAAAGGTAATGTGGGATTCTGAATTGAATCATCTTGCTAACTAGGACACAATTAGGGGAACTGGTGAAAGTTGAATGTAATCAGAATATTAGATTAATGTATCGAATTTATTTCCTGATTTTAATGGTTGACTTGTAGTTACATATAAGACTAGCTTTTAACAGAAATTATAAGTCAAAGCTTTTGGTAGTGATGAGATATTATGCTGGTAAATTATCCTGAAAGGTTTTGGTAACATTCATACATCTTTTCCATAGGTTTTATATCATTTTCAAACAAAAATTAATATGCAAAAAATTCCACGTACATTTATAACAATGGCAAAACCATCTACATGTGTATGTGTATATGTACATTATGTATGAATATGTAAACATATATGGAAAAACATATGTGCCTTACATAATTATAAATGACTGTGAAGGAAAAAATATGGAAAGACAGATACCAAGTAGTTAACATGAGTTGCCTCAAGAGGAAAATCTGGGGAGTTAGTTGGAGAAAGGAATCAAGGAACAGGGAGTGAAGCAGATATGGGAAATGAAAACTAAGGCTGAACACAAAAGATTGAATATAACATGTGCATGATTACATTTATGAATACATATATATTGGTTTTAAAAATAAAACTAACCAAGGGAAAAGGAAATATAAACATCTGGATCTTTTTAGCCTGCCGTTTTGTCTTTAATCTTTGAATTTGCCAACTTGATTCGCAAAGGCAGCTTCTGATTCCAAATCACTCAGCAAGGTGGTTTAAATTAGGACAACTGTCATGGCAATCAAGTTTGCTGTTCTTTCTAATCATTTGTTTATCAAAATCAAAATGAACTACTGTGATTTTGGAGGGAGTAGGGAACAACTCTGTTGAAGAGCTGAATCAACTTTTATTGCTAGATAATTCTGCTTCCATCTGTGAAATTTGTTTCCTGAATGTGAATTTTTATTTTTAAAGTGTTTCTCATTTTTATGAGTGAAGGATGTATGGGAGTGGGGAAAAATTACAGAGATGAAAAAGACATTTTTCCTTTATTTTCATTTTAAAACTATTATTGGATTTTGTGCATCTGCTTCAAAAAGAGATATTCAAAACAAGAATAGGAGACATATGATTGAATTCTTCAGTTTTCTTATATAACTCTTCCAGTGCAAATATTCTGTGCTTATTTTTTCCCATGTAAAATAGATTGCTTTCTCAGCTACAAATCAACTAATTCCTGGCAGTTAAGTGTAGAAACACCATAGGCGCTTCTCAAGATCAATTGTGTCTCCTGTTGTTTTCCCTAGAAAATTGACTCCTATTAGCTGTTTGTTGGATGTAACACAGTTTTTGTTCCTTTCTATTTATCAAAATCTCTGATAAGTATAGGTATTTGCATACTTAAGCTTTAGTCAACAAGAGTTGGCAGTATGTGAAGCTATAAACAGCTTCCAGACATGCAATAAACTCTGAGGTTTATTTACAAAAACAGTGCAGTGAAAATCATTTATTGTCAAGTCACTAAAGGTAGTAGTGATGACTGCTATGAAAATATCAGTAGTCATTAAATGAATTGCCAAAGCAAACATCCTATATTCAATCCAGGCTTAATTCTGTTCACTTTTATTCAAAAGGCCAAAAAACTCCCTATGTCAAGCAAGTTTACAGATTGGAAGTTTTTCTTTGAATTATACAATGCAAGAAGCAAATGAAAGCTCTCCTTTTCACATTCAGTCATAAACTTGCATTGCAAGATCATTTATAAGAACTGAACCAAAGTCTTCACCATCTCTACAAAGATAGGTTCAGAGTCCAAGAAGAATCAGTTGACTATTATCTAGATGACTGGACAGAGTCACGCCTTTACAAGAGACATAACCAAAACTTAAAAACATGGCAATAAATAAAGAATAAAGGTGTATTTGAAGTGTCTCTTCCCCAGAATTCCAAATTATGGCTTCTTTTCTATATGCAGTCCTCCTATGCTTGTCCATAAAACCCCATTATTGTATTTCACCTTTTTGCTGTGGTGATCACATTTCCATAAACCCAGATTTCACAATTTCATACTACAGTACTAACTGGACAGTTCTTTGCTGTAGGTGCTGTCCTGTGCATTTTAGGAAGCTCAGCTGCAGCTATGGACTCTGCTCACTATTGTCAGTAGGATCTACTTCCTATTTATAAAAAAAAAATGACTTCAGTTAGTGTCAGATGTCTCTAGAGGGGAAGAATTGCACCTGGCTGAGATCCACTGCTTTAAATCAATCTCAAAATGTATGCTCTGGCACCAAGACCAATTAAAAACAAAACAAAATACAACACATAGATCTTGAAATTAAGGTCATCCCATGAAATCAGAGATATGTTCCATACAGTCAGAGTTAATATACCCAACATTTTGTTACTAATTTTAAAATACATTTACTAATTTCTATAATCCTCCCCTGCTCAGCTGGTTTGGTTTTCTGGTAGGTAGAGACACAAATTCTACTTAATTTCTATTATTTCCCATGATTCTCAAAACGTGCCTATTATAGATCACACATCTTTACACAGCAGAATATTTCAGGGGAAAGAAACCCTTATTTTAAATTGAGAGTGTAGATTTACAGTTATTCTAAACTCTGGAGAATCTTGGGACTATAAAACCAGGGTTACATTTCAGCCATGGTTCAGAACACTGCATGATAGTTAGAAACCTTGAAGGACAGCATCATTGCTGATTAGGTACGTAGGCTGAAGTTTTCTTCAGTCCCTGGAGAAAAGTTTTGCCTTGCACAAATTGAAAAGGATTTAAGATTGCTGAGAAGCGAAACGAAACTGAAAACCTTTCCTAACACTCCCAACCTTGTAAAATCACGAGCTTACTTGTGATTTTAGCATATTTTGTGCTGCTGAAAGCAGTTTTAGGTGCTGTCACTTGCCAAGAAAGAAATCATCTCAGGGAAATTTGGCTCTTGTAATAGCAAAGAGCTGGACATGATCTGGGATTTCTCCAAATTCGAGTTCAAACATTTATAACAACCATAATGGATGTTTGTATAAGAATGTACATATAAGGTAAACTTTACAACTGGGAAGATACATTTTATTATATTTGTTGTATGGAGGCAGGAGACGTTTTGCTTGCTCCAGAAAAAAAACAGTATAAACTTAGCAGGTTTAAGCATTCATCTTGATTCTTCTCACTTTGCAGCACCACATCCTTTTCTGAGGCAGTATGTGCTCATTGGCTTCACTTTGACAGTGTATATGTGCTTTGATGAATGTCTAAGTAGTGTGAAGAAAGGTTGCTAGAGGTTGTTCACTTACTTAAAGGTACTCATATGCATAATTTTTTCACAGGGAGAACATTTTCCTGTCAGCTTTCTCTTACAGAAATCCTATACTGATATCTCTGCCTACCCCTCTCCCAAATAAACAGACACATCTTAATTTAGAAAAGGATAGCAATAAATTATAAAGGCATGCAAGTATTGCAACATGAAAAAAATCTCTGGCCAATGTGATAAAACAAATTTTCTTGAAGGTTGTTTTTCTATTTATAAATAATTTCATTAAAAAAAATAATATTGGACTTTCTAGGGGGCATTTAGTATATTTTAATGCTTGTGTATATTTTCCTTTAGAAAACTCTATATTTGTTCATTTATTTCCTTTACTTCATCTTTAAGCTACATGACCCCAAAGAGCTCATTTCAGAGTTAATCAAGAACAAATGATTGCTATTATCTCTATGTCCTGATTATAGAGGATTCCTCAAATTCAGCCCAAAGCTAAGCAGTAGAATGGGCAGGGAAAAAGCCAGAAATTGGTGGCAGTGTTTGAAATCTCAGTTTTAGTTGTCCTTGAAATTAGATCAACTTGAGAGTCAACACATCTTTCTTGATTATATATTATATAATATGGCACTGTTCTATTTACTGAAGACTCAATAGCAAATAAAACAAATTCTCTGTGATTATAGACAGCAAACTGGATTTCAAAGTAAACAGGGAATATAGTAAGTTGGGGCCCTGCTCTCTTTATAAGGTGGTGTTGAAGACCATGTTACAAAGGGGAAAAATAAGCATTAACTTGTAGGTAAGGGAAGAAATAAATCATGTGAGTAATTGTAAAAGAATGTTACAAGCAGTGGGAAGTGCAAGTGAAAGAGTCCTGAGGCAGAAGCTACTCAGTGGACAAGGATATCAAGTAGCAAGAGGAGAATCAGAGAGAAGATGAGAAGTGGGATATGAGCTCAGGTAGTAGCACTGAGACTTTTTTTTTCAGTACTAGGGGCTTTAAACTAGGTCTCATACGTGTTTTACAAATGTTCTATTACTGAGCTGCAACCCCAGACACCTTTTTATTTTTTATCTTGAGACCGGGTCTTGCTAAGTTACACAGGCTGCCTCTGGTCTCGAACATATGATTCTTCTGCCTCAGCCTCCTGAGTCACTGGGATTCCAGGCATGTGCCACCACACCCTGCTGAGAAATTTGATTTTACAGTCTGTGATTTTGCAAGACACTGGAGGGTTTTCACAAAGAAGTGAAGTTATCTTAGTTAATTTTTAAAAGAATTATTCTGCTGTGTGAATAATTGATTGTGGAGGGATGGGGGTGAATTCCAATAGGGAAGCTATTGCCACAACCTAGAGAGAAGGTGATGGTGGCTAAGGTCAGTGTGAAAGCAGTAGGAGTGGTGATGAGAAAGAGTGAATTTGGAGAGAGATGTTGGTCCCAGCTAGAAGGTTGTTTAGAAATGAGAGGGAAATCAAAAGTTCAGAGATGATTTCAAAGGTTGGGGCCTGGGAATTTGGAAAGGTGAAGTTTGTCATTTTACTGAATAGGGGAGAATGCAAGAGGATCAACTGTTTTTTTTGGGAGCAGGGAGTAAGTTTCAAGTGTTAAGTGTGGGATATATTAACTTTGAGATTCAATGATAACATTATAATGCCCATCCCATATCCTCCTTCAAGGCATGAAGGAAGGATTCTCTTATTTGTTTGAAATGTCACCTGCTGAGTGGCGTTAGCTGTCCTATTCTGAGAAAGGCTTGTGAGAAGAATGTCACCTGCTTCTGGAGGCAACTTGCATCTAATGAATCAATATTTAAAAGATCTATCTCCTTGTCCCAAGCTTATAACACTGAGGGGCCATCTGAGTTTTCCATGGAGTCAGATGAAGGTTGTTCTGGGAGTACACTGAGGCTCAACTTCCAAAATATAATCCTCCTTCATTCTTCTCCCTTCCACAATAATTGATTTCAAAAGTATTCCCTAATAAACACCCTTCAATTGAATATTTATCTTAAGGCCTACTTGTCTGGAAACCTAACCTAAGAGAGGAGCTTACTTAACATCCAAAAGGAAATACTGATCTTATAGTTGGACATGAGCCTACAGTTTTACGACTGGGAGCTAAACTGGAGATATGAATCAGAAGTTTGGGCATATAACAATTTAAACCCATTCAGTCGGATTAATGGGAGAAGGATGTGGTAGTCACTCCTAAAAAACAATCCCCCCAAATCAGTCATTGAAAGCCCTATGAGGGTCACTGTAAATTGGACCCACCTCCATGGCACCTAACAACAGCAACAGATCAGATTAACTTTAGTAGTTAATGTAAATAAGAAAATGAAAAAGGTTAAAAACTTAAGCTTAGGGGCTTTTCAGTTTTTAAAATTCAAGGAAGTAAGAATGAACTATCAAAGAATGCTAAGATAGGGAAGCCTGATAGAATGGGGAAAAAAATTCCAGGAGACAGCAGTATACTGAGCCACATTCCTAGCCTTTTATGATTTTTATTTTTTAATTTAAGATAAGGTCTCACTAGAATGTGATAGCTGCCTCTAGCTTTAAGCATATGATCCTCCTGCCTCAGCTTCCTAAGTCTCTGGGATTACCAGTGTGCACCACAACACATGTATAACTAAATACATTTTTAAGAAAAGAGAAAATTATCAATTTTGGCACATCTTGCAGATGGGTAGAGTAAGAAGAGGAGTTGGTTTGCAATAGAATGGACATTGAGATTACAGAAGGCATCATTTTGATGAATTAATGTGACCAAAATCATGGTTATTCCAATAGAGTCAAGAGGGAATAGGAGGAGGGAGAAAGGCTGTAAGTTTCTTCAGGCCAATATGAAGAACATATTTGTGCAGTTTTCACAGTTAGGAGAAACACAAAAGTGTTGGTGAGATATGGGAGATTTTGTTATTGTTTGCTTTTAATTGCAAGCTATCCTAGCAATTTTGAGTCTCGATGAAAATGATCTGATAGTGCAAGAAGTTCTTATGATGCTAAAGGACAGAAGATAAATCTCGAGCAATGTCTTTGGACAGACCACAGGGAGCATGGACACAATCCAGCACCACGTGATCAGGTTTAGTGCCACGGGCCAACACTTACTTACAAGGAAGTGTGTCTTTCAATTAACACCATGCCATGCTAATCAGATTGTCCGTTCCAAGCACTAGTGTGATCCACAGACTGGGGTCATTCTGCAAAGTGATTATTATAGATCTTGATAAGAAACTTAGAGTCATGTTTGGAACATTTAAAAGTGATTGACAGCAGTTTTGGATCTGTTGACTCAGCAAAAAAAAAGGCTTTTAAATTTTTGTCATTATTTTTCATTTTTTTAGTAAGTCACTTAAAGTAGTCTGCATCACTAAGGTGTTGGAAAACATTGATCTAGTTTGCAAGTGAAGGGAATAGTGTAGGTAGGACCATGAGAGTGTTAATTTTTAATTGTAGAAATAAAAGCAAAACACATGCAAAATAGGTGTGAAGAGATGGGTAGATGGAGAGTTATGAGGCGGTAAAATTCTTTACTCAAGTGTCTAATGAAAATATGGAACAGGGAAGACACTAAAATAAAGCTATTCTCTTTTCCACTGAATTTGTCCTCTGGGGTAAATACAAACCATATCCACTTTTCCAACCAAGCACAGGACATCAGTCCATGCTCAGTAATATCAGAAAATACTATTTTACAAGTTGGTCATAGTGGTGCATGCTTGTAATTCCAGTGATAGGGAGGCTGAGCGAGAAGAATAAGTTTGAGGCCAGCCTGGGGTACATGACAAGTTGGAGGTGTACCTGGGCTCCAGAGAATCTGTTTCAAAAACAAAATAAAATAAAACCAAACAGAGTAAAAGAAAAAGAAAATGGAAAGAAAAGAGAATTGGAAGGAAGGAAAGAAAGAAAAAAAAGAAAGAAGGAAAGAAAGACAATAGTAATTTATCTTATTTAAGTCCTTTACTATTCTCAAAAGAAGTTGAGAATATGGCTCCTTTTGTACCCTATCCAGTTTTCTAAGGTAGCAGTCCTCTTTGAATGAAAAATAAGATAATTTTCATCTATTTCCTGTAAGTCTTCCCTCTGTTAGGACAGAAATCAGAAAGAGAAATAAAGCCTAATTCCATTAAAGATAAGCAATTAAGTCTCTTCTGGGGCAAAATCTTGTGTGTATTTATCATGTTTATGCAATAAAAATAATATTTAGGAAATAATTGTTTTAAGTACCAGGGTTTTCCTTTCCTAATCTTCCTGACATTTCTCTGATTTTACCCCTAGGAGCTCATTGTTGTCTATGGAATATTTACACAGGGCTGAATCATACTTTGGGAAGTAGTACATATATGGATAGAAAATACACAAAAATAATGGTATCCTCCCTGTTGACAGCTTTATATGCCTAGAGGTGAAAAATTATTGCAGATAATATGCATCCCATAGTGTGAAGGGGACCAAACTGTCTTTCTAAAAAAACAAACTGACATATTAGCATATCTGGTTTAAAAGAGAAAAATTTTCACTATGGGTCTAATTTAAATTTTTTACGAAGCAGATAAGTGTCATTTGAGATAGTCTTTCCCCCCTTTCCC
>VMDO01019920.1:0-18922 GCA_007922755.1 Pedetes capensis
GCTCCTTGGAAGCAAAAATGGCCAGACTGCGTCTTACATATTTTGGACATGTAGTCAGGAGAGAACAATCCCTGGAGAAGGACATCATGTTTGGAAGAGTGGCAGGTCAACGCAAAAGAGGAAAACCCTCCACCAGATGGATTGACACAGTGTCTGCAACAATGGGCTTAAACATAAATAAGATTGTTTGCCTGGCACAAAATCGGCAAGTGTTTCGATCTGCTGTACATAGGGTTGCTATGAGTCGGACTCGACTCGACGGCACCTAACAACAACAACAACGTAATCATTGCCTTAATTCATTATTTCCTTAGGAACTGAAAATTTATAAATGTCAAATATTATCATTTATTCTGCTCTTTTGGCTGTAATTCTAAAAGGAATTTTTCCTTATCAACTATTTGGTTATCCTGAAGTATAGCATGAATAGGGCTGGGATTTAGCTCAGTTGGTAGAGTGCTGCTCTGCAGTCTCTGAGGTCCCAAGTTCGATTCCCAGCACCACAAAAATGGGAGAAGGACATGGCAATCCACTCCCAAGGCAATCCCAAAACAATCAGCCATTAAAAACCCTATAAAGGTCACTATGAGTCAGACACTACTCGACTGGCACCTAACAACAACAACAGTGTGAATAGAAAAGATAAAATAAATGTTTGTTTCCTCCTCTTTTTTTTTTTTTTTTTAGCAATTTTCAGAATGAGTTGGTGTTCTCTCTTCTTTAACTTTCTTTTCTACTTCATTGGCTCAAGATTTGAAATTTTTTTTTAAGGTAGAAAGTATGAAAAAACAAAAAAGCAAGAATCTAATGCCATCCCTAAGCTAAATAATTGCTCCACTAATATAACTCTTACCACTGAAAGAAGTGATTTTTCATCATAGAATGATCCTCAATCAAAACCTAAGAGCTATCACTAACTTATGCTATTCATGGAAATTTTCTCATACATAAGTGAAAGACCAAGAAAATAAATTATAATTTGATCAAAAGTTACTTTTTTATGTACTAGGGGTTAAACCCCAAGGCTTTGTGCATGCTAGGCAAGTGCACTACCACTAAACTACACTCCCAGCTCTAAAATATCCTTTAAAGACATCTGTTTTGCAGTGCTAAGGATCAGACTAGGGTCCTCTGCATACTAGACAAGCAGTCTACCATCAAACTGCATCACTAACCCTTTCAAAATTATCCTTACAACAAAACTCTTTCAGAAATAAAAGTATCCAGTGATGTCTACTTATTTTTATTGAATCTGACCTCCTATTAAGACTGTTCACAAACAATATCACTAAAGTTATATTTATAATTTTGTTTGCGGAGTTGGGCCTCATGGCTTATGCCTGTAATTCCAGTGACTTTGGAAGCTGAAGCAGGAGTAGTTTTTGTTCAAGACCAACTTGGTGCACAACTTGGTGAGACTCTGTCTCAAGATAAAAAGTTTAAAATTTTAAAAAGGGGCTCAGTGGTAGAGCAGTTGCCTAACATGTATGAAGCCTTGGGTTCAGCCCTCAGTACTGCAAAATACAATAAATAAATAATAAATAAACAAACAAACAAAATTTTGTTTGCCCACTTAAAATTTACCCAATAGCTTTAACCAAATCCTACTGGAAAAACTGTCTCAACTTGCTCCCCAAATCTCTACCCTTTATCTAGAGGGGAAAGATATACTCCTTAATGATCAATATATCAAAGCAAAAGACTGACGTTCTTCCATCCCTTTCCACTAAAAAAAATTATCATTTCTAAGAATTTGAAGTTAACATGTTTTTGGAATTGCTGGTAAAATTAATGTTTTTAGTAGTGTAGTATCCAGAGAAGAGGAGACGCAAGAGGAAAAGTCTGGATTTTTTCCCCCAACATTATGTAAAACTAAATTTAATATAATCCTTTTCAATAGTATTGTTAGGTTGTTCAGTGCCCACAGCCTTTTTTCCAGTTAGAAGAAAACTCATAAAAATGCACGAGAGGATTTCAGATGGCCATTTATAGAAGGTTTCTTTCTATGATTTTCAAATTTGTTTTGGATTAACTATTTCATAACCAGGCACACAACCTATACTAATAAGGAGAGATCTTGACATCTTACATATAGCTGATAGACAAGAGGGAATATTTTCAGGCAGAAGTCATAAGTTTTCCTTGACTATTAACATCTGCTTGCTAAAGCCTGCACACATCCCCAGAGTGCTGGGGTTTGTAAACATTGCTCGATGATGACATCCTGAATATTATGAAAATGTGTCTCTCAATCCACACCCAAAACCCTCTAAAGAACATTTCATATTTTCATACTGTAGTCAGTAGGCTTTTGGGGAATTATATGTAGTTTCTTAACTGAACATTAAATAGATTCTTTATTAAAAATAAAGTCCTGACCTATGCTTGCAGGAAACAAGATGGCCATAAGCCACCAGGCTGACTCTGACGTAAAATGCTATAGAGATACACATTGTTTCTTCCAACTCCTGGTAAGAATTGCTGAAAACTATAAGAGCAGATTATTTTTTGAAATAAGCATATAAAAAGCCTTATATTTATTTCTTTGGCTTTTGCATGACTCAATACTCCAAACTACTTTTGTTGTTGTTGTTGTTAGGTGCCGTGCAGTCGTGTCTGACTCATAGCGACCCTTATAGGGTTTTCAATGGCTGATTGTTTTGGGATTGCCTCAGGAGTGGGTTGCCACATCCTTCTCCCATTTTTGTGGTACTGGGAATTGAACTCAGGACCTCAGGGACTGCAGAGCGGTGCTCTACCAACTGAGCTAAATCCCAGCCCTAAACTACTTTTAGGAATCAAAAATAAAACTAACATTTCTAGAAATTATTGGTATTCAAATAACACTGTTTTTAGCAACATAGGATATAGAATTGGATAATGAGAATAAAACATGTAATACTTCTAAGAGAGTAAAATTTGAAAGCAGAATGAACATCTGAAATAAAAGTTATTAGTTTTGCAGACTCAGTACTTTTCTACTGACTAAAATCAATAGGATTGCCACAAGCAGAAGATAGATGATAGGAAAAGAAATCCCACTCTACCCCAAAAAAGCCTTTTTCTGTAATCAAATACTTACAAAGCTATAGGAATTCATAAAGGTATGCTGTCTATATAATGAGCCTCCTAAATATAAAATTTGGGCTGGGATTTAGCTTAGTTGGTAGAGCGCTGCTCTGCAGTCTCTGAAGTCCCGAGTTCGATTCCCAGCACTACAAAAATGGGAGAAGGACGTGGCAATCTACTTGCTAGGCAATCCTGAAACAGTCAGCCATTGAAAACCCTATGGGGGTCGCTATGAGTCATACAGGACTCGATGGCACCCAACAACAACAACACATGTAAAATCATAGGTGGATATACTACCAAACCAAGTAACAAAATGGTGAACCAACTTTCTATGAAATGGAAAAAACCAGAGGGAATAGAGAAAGAAGGGAAAATTTTGAAATTTTCATAAGAAGAAGCACCTGTGTTGTCTAATTCTTGTTACTTTGTATTTGGTCACTAAGGAAGAAGCACATCATGAAAGACTTTGGAAAACTTATTCAACATTTGTACATATATTATAAGAAGAAAATTACTGAAAGATGATAATAAAAAGGAAATTATGACATACTTAAATGAAAATGATAATGAATTTCCCTGGTTCTCATGAATTTTATGATCAACAGTTTTCTGCTTTTCTTATAATTGAACTCATTAAATGGTATAAATTAATTAAGGAGTATTTACTAAGTCAGATTGCCATAAATCATCACTTTCTTTTTCAGGAAAAAATTATTTTAATTTTTGCCCAAACAAAATTAGGCTCATTGGAACTAACAGCACAGTTCTTTTAAGAAAAAGATTTTCTTTTTGCTGGGTGCAGTGGCACATTCCCCTAATCCCAGTAACTCTGGGAGGCTCAGGCAGGAGAATTGTAAATTCGAGGCCAGAGGCACCCTATGCAACTTTGAGAGACTCTGTCTCAAAATAAAAAATATAAAAGGGGTTAGTTAGGGGTGGAGCTCAGTGATAAAGTGCTTACCTAGTGTTCATGAGGCCCTGGGTTCAGTCCTAAGCAACACACACACACACACACACACACACAATCTTTTTTCTTTTTTCAAAAAAGGACTTTCAGAGATCTTTGCTAATATATAAAACCTAGTTATTATTAGGTACAGTTGAGTTGGATCTGACTCATAATGACCTTATGTATAAAAGGACAAAACACTCCCTCATTCTGTGCCATGCACATGATCTATTTTATGTTTAAACCCATTGCTGAAGACTGGGTCAATCCATCTAGTTGAACTATGTCAATCCATCTAGCTGAGGGTCTTCTTTTTGTTGGTGTTGTTGTTGACCTGCCTCTCTCCCAAACATGATGTTTTTCTCCAGGGATTGGCCACTCCTGACAACATGTCCAAAATACGTAAGACACTGTCTAGCCATCCTTGCTTCCAAGGAGCACTCTGGTGGCACTTCTATGATGGATTTATTGATTCTTTTGGAATTCCTTGGTATATTCAACATTCATCTCCAGCACCATAATTCAAAAGCAACAATTCTTTTCCTGTCTCCCTTATTCAATGTCCAGGTTTTACCATCATATGATTCGACTGACAATACCATGATATGAGTCCAGTGCACTTTCGTCTTCAATATGACATCTTTATTTTTCAGCACTTTAGAGAGGTCTTTTGCAACTGTTTTTCCAAATGCAATGAGTATTTTGATTTCTTGACTGCTGCTTATGTGAATGTTAGTTGTAGAACCAAGTAAAGCAACATCTTGGAAAACATCAATCTCCATTTAATTTGAAGTTGCTTATTGATCTAGTTGTAAGGATTTTTATTTAGTTGATGTTGGGGGGCACTCTATACTGAAAGCTGTGTGCTTTGATCCCCATCAGTAAATGTTTCAAATTCTCTTCAGTTTCAGCAAGCAGCGTTGTGTCATGTCCATAATGCAGGTTGTAAATGAGTTTTCCTCCAATCATGAAGTTAGTCAGGCAGCTGTTTTCCAATTCGTGGCACAAACAAGTGAGCACCTCTAGTGCATCTGTATATTGAAACATCTCAATTGATATTCTATCAATTCCTGGAGTCATGAGAGTTTCACCAGTTTCTTCCAGGCAGCTTCTATTTATTCCTTCAATATGATTGGTTCCTGATCATATACAATCTCTTGAAATGGTTGGCCACCCACAAATTCTTTGTGATGTAATAACTCTGTGTATTTTTTCCATCTTCTTTCAATGTTTCCTATGTTGTTTAGTATTTTCCCAGTAGAATCCTTCACTGTCACCACTCAAGATTTGAAATTTTCTTTAATTCTTTAAGCTTGAGAGAAACAGAACATGTCCTTCCCTTTTGGTTTTCTATCTCCAGCTCTTTGCATATGTCATTATAATATTTGATTTTGTTTTCTCAAGATGCCCTTTGAAATCTTCTGTTTAGTTCCTTAACTTCATCATGTTTTCCTTTTATTTTAGCTGCTCAACATTCAAAGGTAAGTTTCAGAGTCACTTTTGACAAGTAATTGGTCTTTCCTTTTTCCCTGTCTTTTAAATAACCTTTTCCTCATGAATGATGTCTTTGATATCATGTGACAACTTGTCTCTCTTTAATCATTAGTGTCTAATGCTTTAAATTTGTTCTTGAGATGGTTTCTGAACTCAGGTGGGATATATTCAAGGTCATATCTTGGCTCCTGTACACTTCTTCTAATTTTCTTCAGTTTCAATGTGAACCTGTGTATGAGCAGTTGATGGTCTGATTCATAATCAGCACTTGGTCTTGTTCTGACTTTTAATATTGAGCTTTTCCATCATCTTTATCCACAAATGTAGTCGATTTGGTTCCTGTGTGTTCCATCTGGTGAATACCATGTGTAAAGGTGCCATTTATGTTGGTGGAAAAAATGTATCTGCAATGAAAAGGTCATTGGTTTAACAAAATACTATGATGTGATATCCGGATGTGATATCATTTCTGTCACCAAGGCCATATTTTCCAACTACTGGGCTTTATTCTTTGTTTCCAACTTTTTCATTCGTTACCACTAATTACCAGTACATCCTGATGGCATATTTGATCTACTTCAGATTGCAGAAGCTGGTAAAAATCTTCCCTATCTTCATTTGTGGTCTTAGTGGTGGGTGCATAAATTTGAATAATATTCATATTAATTGGCCTTCCTTATAGGTATATGGATATTATTGTACCACTGACATATCTTGAGATGTCTTTTGTGATGATGAATGCAGCCCCATTTGTCTTTAATCTGTCATTCCTAGCATAGTAGGCCACATGATTATCTGATTCAAAATGGTCCACGCCAGTCCATTTTAGTTCACTGATGCCTGGATTGTTGATGTTTATGTGCTCCATTTCCCTTTTGATGATTTCTAATTTTCCTAGATTCATATTATGTACACTCCATGTTCCAGTTAGTAATGGATGTTACAGTTTTTTCTTCTCAATTTTAGTTGTGCCACATCAGCAAATAGAGCTGGGCTTTACTGCATTCTTGTCATTAAGGTAGACTCTACTTTGAGGAGGCAACTCTTCCCTAGTCATGTTTTGAGTGCCTTTCATCCTGGCACATTTTCTGGCAGTATATCTGACAATGTTTTTCTGCTATTTGTAGTATTTTCAAAAGCTAATTGTTTTGGGAGTGTGTTGTCATGTCCTTCTGCCTAGTCTATCTTAGTCTGGAAGCTCTGTTGAAACCTTTCCACCATGGGTGACATTGCTGGTATCTGAAATACTGGTGGCATAGCTCTCAACATCACAGCAATATGTAACCACCCACAGTATGGTAATTTAATTCTTATAACATTGTGTAGAACCTGATCAGTTCACACACCTCTCCCTTGCCTCTGATTGGTTTCTGTAATTGTACTTTATCCATGCTACTTCCCTATTATTCTCACAGCTGTGTTTTGCATTCTCC
Organism: Pedetes capensis; assembly: GCA_007922755.1. Classification (NCBI taxonomy): domain Eukaryota; kingdom Metazoa; phylum Chordata; class Mammalia; order Rodentia; family Pedetidae; genus Pedetes; species Pedetes capensis. Next base: position 6,949 of record VMDO01019920.1, read on the forward strand.
AGCTTACCTCTGTGGATGTCAAGGAGCCATGCCTTCAGCCATGCCCATGTCTCTGTCTTTGTTCCAGTGCAGCTGTGTGAAAGGCCTTATTTCCTCCCTTTCACCTACCCAATGTCTCTCCTTCTCCAAAACCTAGTTTAAATCTCTCTTCTTTTTGAATACTATTCACACTCCTCTTCTTACTGCAAGTTTTCCATGCAGAACTTCTCTAGGAGAGAAGTGAGCCCCCTATAGGTAGGATGAATAGCATGAACCAATGTAAAATGGTCTAGGAAGGCTTAGCAGTTATGAGAAGAATGGTTTGGCATGGCTGGATTATAAAGTGCACATTGAGAAGAGGAGGAGGAACAAGCCAAAGAACTTTTAGGATAAGATTATTAAGCTTGTAACTGTATAATTCCAACTGTATGATTGAATCATGGGAAGATTTTATGATGGGGGGAACCCATTAGATTTGTGCTTTAGACAGTTCACTCTGTCTAAACAGCTAGAGGATAGACTGGATGATGAAGAGACAATGGAGATAACACTGATGGGAAGGAGTTGGAAAAAAATCACAAAAAGGCATCATGTAAGTCAGCAGTTATCTAAGAGACAGCAGGGAGAACAACCCAATGACCTAAGTGATATGAAGAAAGAACATTCCAGACAGAGAGAAGTGCAAGGATTCAGGGCAGGAAGATGCTGAGATACTGAAAGATTGCTAAGGAATGCACTGTGACTACACCATTGGGAATGAAGGGGAGAAGACAGGAGGTGATGAGAGAGAAGACAGCTAGAGCCAAGACAATCTTATAAAACACCATTAGGATATTTGGTTTTACTCTTACATGTTCGAAGAATCATTGGAGAGTTTAGAGCAATGGATTGAGATGTTCATTCTTTGGTTTTTATAAGCATCAGTTTTGCTATTATAGAGAGGACTGGCTATAGGTGATGATAGAGGTGGAGGAGTAGGAGTGTGTAGGGAGACCAGGTAGGGACATTGGAGTGTACTCCAGGTGGCTTCAGGAAGGTTGTAGTAGTGGAGGTGTAGAAAGGTCTAGCAGAGAGAACTTGGTGTGTCAGATACGAAGTGTGTGAGAAAAAGAAGAGCCAAGGATGACGTTAAGAGTGAACAATTAGGTTGGGTGTGGTGGCACGTGTCTGTAATCCCAGCACTTCAGAGGTTGAGGCAGGAGGATTCAGAATTTGAGAATTGCCTGGGCCACATAGGGAGATGTCTTAAAAACAACAATAACAAAACAAACAAACAAAATCATAAGGTTATAATGGAAAAGCAGAAGGTAGTATGAAAGCAAAACTTAAGATGTAGAAGTAGCTTAGAACTCTGGGAGAGAAAGTGAGTGAATCAATGAAAGAATAGGAGCTGTGGGTTGATTCCTCCTTCTACCTTAATTGTTAGGACATGCTTAGTACTATTGAATGAATAAATGAATAAAAGCCCTCAAATCTTTCTTTAATAGAAGGCCATTGAAACGTTTCTCTGCTTCACATTTCCTGAGCATCATTTATTCCCTTATCCTTGAAGTAGCAGCTAAGGCCCCCCCACCCCTGCCACCTTATGTAGAATCTGTGAGGATTTACTCCAGTTACCAAACTCTAGCATTTGGCTTTGAAATACTAGTTCCTTTTGGAAAGCCCTATATTTTAACCAGAATAAACTGTGTTGTCAAGCTATTTTTGTCTTAATTTTCTTAAAATAGATGGGTACAAATGTTTTAAAAGAAGGATTGGTCATGTTGTAGCTTTAAATTCAGTTACGCTTATGGATTTCAGTGGAAAATGGTTTCTTAAAAGTCATAGAAAGAGCCTTTTGTTATACATTTAAATTCGATTTTTTTCTTCACCACTAGATCAGAGCTCTGTGTTGCAGCCAATATCCAGCTGTGCAAGTTTTCAACAGCTGGAATTATAATAAGCCTCATCCTATGAAAATGAACTCATTTACTATTTAGTTTGTGCTGATGCTCAATCCATAAAGTACTTCCCCAGGTTTGAGAATTCCACAAAATTGCATAAAATATTTTAAAAACAAAGTTTTTGGCTTTTGCAACATTAAAATCAGAGAAATTTTTGCACCTCACCCTTTTATTTTGAAACCAAGTAACAAAACATAGCAAATTACACATATTAATATACATATCAGGATGCCAAAAACATATGCATATTTTAAGAGATGTTATTTGTGTTACTTTTTGAAGTTGAATTGAATCACAGTAGCAATGTGTAGTATGACCTCTTATAATTGCAGAAGTCAAATATTTGTATTCGTCTTTTGTTATCAGTACATATTAAGTATTACATTTTTAATACAGTTAATGTGTATATTATTTTGGCACCCTCTGTACATATGCTAAATAAATATTCAGCTATATTTGGTATGTTAAATATGTAACATTAAATAAAAATTAAAACCAATATTATAAGCCAATATTCTTTTATAAAAGAAAGAAATAAAGCTTCATAATAATAATCACAGTTCTATATTTTTAATGAGGGTAATTATATTTTTATGCTTCCCTAACACTATGTCATATATAACCTCATTCTTTAAATCTACCTTCCTTCCTTTCTTTCTTTCTTTTCTTTCTCTCTTTCTCTCTCTTTCTTTCTTTCTTTCTTTCTTTCTTTCCTTTCTTCTGTCTCTCTTTCTCTCTGAGACAGGCTACCTGTAGCCTTGAACTCGTGATCCTCCTGCCTCAGGTTTCTGCATGTGTGCTAGGATTATAGGTGTGCACCACAATGCCTGGCTTTAAACCATGCATCTTAAATCACATAGAAAAACGAAGAGATTTTAGTATTTTTTAGTTGAACATTTTAATCATTTTGGGAAATACATGAGAACAAAAGAATGGAGTAAATTTACTAAGCCTTATAATTTAAAACTATCTTCTTCTCAGTGAAAATATTTTCAACGTGCCATTTTTATATTCTTTTGATGTGAGTTCCAAAAAGATTTAATGGAGAGACAGCTGACCCCTAATTAAAACAGTAATGGCTTTGAAATTCTTTGAAATTCAACCTCAAAAGTATTTTTAGTGTGAGCTTCCCTCTATGAACTCCATAAAAAAATCACAAATAACACAGTTTGATTCTGATTAGCTAGGATTTTTCTAATCAGCTCAAACTCCAATATATTTGACCAAAGTCCAAAGCTTCCATTCATTATTAAATTGCTGAATGCTTCTTTAGCAGATCTATTCACTTGAGGATGCAACCTTTAAATGAATACCACTTTTGTAAATGCCACTTAAGAGGATCTGTCTAAAAGCCACAGTGAGGTGCCACACTGGCCTTCTTCTTAGATTTTTCCCAAAGCTATTTCCTTAGAAGGAAGAAAAGAGTGCTATCTGGCATCAAAACCAAAGAGATTCCTGGGGCTTTAATTCCAAACTCTACCTCTCATCAGAGCACATTCAACCTGTAATTTCCTCTGTGCTAGATTTCACAATTTAGAAAAATGTCTTTCCCTATGTGTGCTTGAAAGAAGATTAAGTCCTTCTATGATGGACTAGCACCTTGGAAGATGCAAAAGAAGGAGATTCCTATACAGGTTTGATCACCATGACTTATTGGTTGACTCTTGATAAAGGTTCCCGAAAAAGGGAATTACCAATACTGTGTTTTAGTTTCAGTTTACATGTTACAGGAGTGACTTCTACTCTGGAATATTTTATTATGATTCCAGGACCTGGATGCTAGGTGATTCAAAGAAGGAAATTTATGATTATTCTGTTTTTGCTCTACATCTGCCCTGTTTTTTGTGAGATGACATAAAATTTAGGCCTCCTTAGAGAAAACAGCGTATAACAATGCTGAGTTAGTAAGGCAATACTCACTGTTGTTATATTGCCTCTGGTAGTACCTTCCAGATGCTTTAGGAGGTAAGGAGAAATTCCCAGACACTGAAAGACCTCATAGTGCAGCTGTACTAGTTTATATTATGATAACACAACAAAGAAATTTCCTGCTAACTACTACCTCTGAGATTACAGTCTTGATAATCAAGCACTATCTTGCATTTGGTATGTGTACACCCATTTAAAGAAAAAAAATGTAGAAAAATGCATTAATCTTTAGTTTAAAGGAAATCTTTCTATTTGCAATGTGAAACATGTTTATAATAGCACATGCTTTTCTTGGAAAGTCAGCTTCAAGGTATTCAGATATAAAATTCTCAGCTAATGATTTTCAGTCCAATCTTTATTCCCTGTACTTATTTTACAACCTGGTAAGAGACTTCTTATGTGTGAAATGTACATGATATGCTGCAAAAGCCTACAATTTCATCCAAAAACAAAATCCAATCTTTTTTTCAATGAATAGTAATCTTTATTTAAACACATATTTATTGATAAAATATAGAAAAATACTCCAAGAAGCCTTGGAAGGAATTTAAAGGATGATGGAATATGACATGATTATAGATACATAGTTAGAGATCACACAGCAGAGGAAAACATTGGAAGAAAACAAAATTGACTAGAAATTGAAAAGTTGACAAGGTACCAGTGAAAGAGTTAGGCTGGATGCATAGAATTCTATCCTGAGGCATTTAGAAAGGCTTGATGTATAAGATACATTAGAGATTGGAGACACTGAAGACAATGAGAAAACAGAAATACTAACCTGCACTCAAAGTCATAACACTGGGAAGTTGGGGTGCTAGGGTCAAACGATGCCTATTTTTCAACTTTGGCTGAAGCTGGAGCTTTGGTGACCGCCCTACAGAAAGAAGAGTAACTTGCTAACTTGACAAAAATTGCAACCAACAGTTTTGATTAAAGAAAGCTGCATTTATTTTGATGGAACAACTTTTCATTTTATTTCAGTCTTGTCTTTGATCTGACTTCTGTCAGAACCTTTCTCTCATATGGGGCTTTGAATATTACAGGAGGCAACATCTGTAATTTAAAACAAAGTGGTCTAGCTTGGGCTAGCAATTACTTCAGAGCGGGTTTCCAAAAAAGGGATAAACCTATGTATGATAAATACTTCATGACTACCATGCCTTTCTCTCCTTCTGATCTGTCATCCTTACCCTAATGTCATCCCTACCCCAAATTTAAGTCAAAGATATAAATGATCAAGATTATCCATAGATACTAAACAGATCTACCAGAATGTAAGCTCTATAAGGAATTTTCATTTTTTTCACTGCATATTACAGAACCCAGCCACTCAATAAATAGTCATTGAAGAATGAAGAAACACGTGTCAGCTAAAAAAAAATAACAAAATTTTTGAGTATTTCTTCTTTCATTCAATATCTAGGGCTTACTGACTAAATATCTTCTCTTTATTCTCATATTTCAAGCCTCCTCAGCATTTGTTGTTGCTGTCAGGTGCCATTGAGGTGGGTTAACAGTGACCATATGTACAACAGAATGAAACACTCCCTGACACTATGCCATACACTCTATATTTTTTATGTTTAAGCCCATTGTTGCAGACATTGTGTCAATCTATCTAGCAGAGGGTTTTCCTTTTTTTTCATTGGCCTACCACTCTCCCAAAGATGGTGTCCTTCTCCAGGGATTGGTCCTTTGGACACAGCATGTCCAAAATATGTCAGATGTGTCTAACCATTCTTGCTTCCAAGGAGCACTCTGATTGCACTTTTTCTAGGACAGATCTGTTGGTTCTTTGGCGCAGTCCATGGTATATTTGATATTCATCTCCAGCACCATAATTCAAAAGGATCAATTCTTTTACTGTCTCCCTTATTCAATGTCCAGTTTTCACAATTATATGATGTGACTGAAAATACTATGACATGAGTCAGGTGTATCTTCATCTTCAATCTGACATCTTTACTTTTCAATACTTTAAAGAGGTCTTTTGCAACAGCTTTTCCCAATGCAATGCGTCTTTCGATTTCTTGACTGATGCTTCTGTGGGTGTCAATTCTAGATCATCACTACATATTTCTTTTGTCAACTTATATTGTTCCTGACTCTTTCCCAACAATATAATTCTGTTTTTCTCTTTGTATGCCTTTTCTTATTTTGTTTCCTCAATACAGAATTGTGCTTTCATCCTACCCCCTCACTCTTCAGGTCTACATATTGATAAGGTCTGCTTCCTTTTGAGGCCATCTCAAAGATGAGCCTTTCCAGCAAGCTTTTTACTCCTTCTCTTAAAATCACAAAGCACTTTGTTTTTCATTGAGGCTGATTCTTATGAAGATTATCTATATTTATTTTGTTCTGTTGTATAATTAAGTTTTTGCTAAGAAAAACCAAGCCACTCTAAGTACTTCAAATAGAAGGAATTTAATAGGTGAAATTTATTATGTAAGTTATGAGAAAGTTGATAAAATAATTTTAATGAGGCAAACCAGGGATTAGCAATAACAGAATGCTATACTTACACTCAGAGCTGATGGGACTATGAAATAAAATGGTATTGCCAAAATCCAGAACCATCTGGTCAGATCCATGTCTGGGGCTAACAGGTAGAATCTTGGATCACAGACTAGGAGCTGTCTAGTGGGAGCTGTAGAAATAGAAGACGAAAAGCTATAGCCAAAATTACTATCCAATCACACCCAGCTCTTCTTTCCTGGAATAGAACCCCAATATCTTCTATTAGCTAAATCTACCTGGAAATCAGTTGACAAAATAGCCTAGGAAATGTAGGCAAAAAGATTAATGAAAGAATAAATAAGCAGATAACCAGTTCATTATCTTTGTAAGGGTGCTTGGGGTTTAGCTCAGTTGGTAGCGTGCTGTGCTGTACTCTCTGAGGACCTGGGTTGACCTCCAGCACTGAAGAAATAGGAGAAGGACATGGCAGCCCACTCCCAAAGCAATCCTGAAAAAAACAATCAGCCATTGAAAACCCTATGAGGGTCACCATGTAAGTTGGACCTGACTTGATCACACCTAACCACAAATAAACAATCTTTGTAAGGGGCAAAAAGCTGGTTGACAGTAAAGACACTTTTCTAATATCCTTCAACATCTAAAACAATATCTTACACAAAATATTATATTATATTATCACATCCTACTTTCAAAAGATGGGGCTGGAACTTAGCTCAGTTTATAGAGTGCCGCTCTGTGCTCTCTGAGGCCCTGGCTTCGATCCCCAGCACTGCAAAAATGGGAGAAGGATGTGGCAATCCACTCCTGAAGCAATCCCAAAACAGTCTTTGAAAACCCTATGAATAGCAGAGAGGCACTGACATAGTGCTGGGCATGGCACAATGTCAGGTAGTGTTTTGTTCTGTTGTACATAAGATCGTTCCATGGAACCTAACAATAACAGCTCTACTAAGTCCTGCCTTTCTCTTTTTCTTCTGATACTCTCTTAGTCTTTTGATCCACCAAAATGGAGCTTCTGGATCTTGTCTGGGTATTAAAACTCTGTTTGAATCTGATAAAATTGTCAATTATCTACATGGGGTATGTATGTGTGGGGGGGAGATGTTTTTGTCATACTGGCATATTTAATTAGTGTTGCATACAGTTTCTAAGTGTTTGTGTAGCCCAAAGATTGCTCATTAGTCTCCCACATCACAGATAATTAGATGTCCTAATATCCGACTTGTAATCAAACAAAATTTATAAAATTGCATCCAATATATACCACAGTTTCCTCAGTGTAGTAGGTTCTAGGAAGACCAAAAGATGACTATAACCTGAAAAGACATAGTCTAGAACAGTGTTTTTTAGCTGAAGACAAATTTTTCCCTCAACAGATATTTGACAATGTCTGGAGGTAATTTTTCTTTCACAACTGGAGTGTGGGCATGCTACAAGCATATAATGAGTAGAAGCCATGGATATTAAGTATCCTATAATGCACAGTGTATGTCCCATGATGAAAAATTTTCCAGCCTGAGAAGCCAATAGTGCTGACATTGAGAAACTCTGTTATAGAGAAAAAAACAATCAATTTCTTTCTCTCTCTCTCTCTCTCTCTCTCTCTCTTTCTTCTTCTTTTCTTTCCTTTTCTCCTCTCTCTCTCACTCGCTCGCTTGCTTGCTTGCTTGCTTGCTTGCTTGCTTGCTTGCTTGCTTTCTTTCTTTCTTTCTTTCTTTCTTTCTTTCTTTCTTTCTTTCTTTCTTGTCTTTCCTTTCCCCTTCCTTCCTTCCTTCCCCTCTCTCTCTCTCTCTCTCTCTCTCTCTTTCTTTCTTACTCTCTCTCTCTCTTTCTTTCTCTTTCCTTCTTTCTCCTGTGTTACTTGGAACTAGGGGACCGAACCCAGGGTACTCTACCACTGAGCTGCACACCCAGCCCCTTTTTATTTTTTATCTTTTTCTTTTGAGATGGGGTCTCACTGAATTGTTCAGGCTGCTACTGGCTTCAAACTCATGATCCTCCTACCTCTGTCTCCTGAGTTGCAGGAACTACAGGTGTGTGCCATGGTGACTGGCTTAGTCTTTCAGATTCTATTGTGCTCAAAGAGATCACATTAATTTACCATTCAAGATATACTTTCATTCCTCTAAGAATCTATAATACTCCAAAAAATATAGGTACATAGATATGGCTGACATTTAGTTAACCATAATTTATCTATATCTCTGAGTTCTAAGGTTCTTAACTCTCTCTCTCTCTCTCTCTCTCTCTCTGTGGGTGTGGTGGAAATCAAACCCAGGGCCTTTGCATGCTAGGCAGACACACTACCATTGAGCTACTTCCCAGCCTCCAGTTTTTGAAACAGAATCTATGTATTCCAGTTTGGCCTTGAACTCACAATCCTCCTGCCTCTGACTCCCAAGTGCTGGGATTATAGCTATGCACTGCTACACCTGGCTTAATCTTTTTTTTTTTTTTTTTTTGGTTTCTTGAGATGGGGTCCTCTTGCTGTGTACCCCAGGCTGGCCTCTAACTTCCTTTGTAGCCTAGGCTGGCCTACAACTCATAAGCCACCTGCCTCAGCCTCCCAAGTGCTAGGATTACAGGCATGTGCTACCATGTTCCATTACCTAGTTTAATCTTTTATGTCAACTGTCGCTGTACCTTCGTGTCTTGTCTATAGCATGTTGTTGTTGTTGTTAGGTGTCATCGAGTCATGTCCGACTCATAGCGACTCTCATAGGGTTTTCAATGGCGATTGTTTTGGGATTGCCTTGGGAGTGGATTGCCAGGTCCTTCTCCCATTTTTGTGGTACTGGGAATTGAGCTCAGGACCTCAGAAACTAAAGAGTTGTGCTGTACTAACTGAGCTAAATCCTGGCCCCATAGCATGTTAGATAGTGGTAAATGAATTTCTATTATGCTTAAAGAAACCTTTCTAGTCCAAGAAACCTGGCTTTCAGGAAAAAACATACCAAATAACAAAAGTATACCAAAAATCTCAACAATGCAATGATATGAGCTCCAAATTCGTTCAGAGTTCCCAAGTACAAGTCTGTATTATCTTTGCTCCAGATATGTATGTTGCAAAAGCCCCAAACTAAATATTTATCTTAGGCTACATTCTTTTTATTATATATACATTTGAGTTTCCAAGGCAGTTTCAAGATAGCATCTTTCCATGGGCTGGACCTGGGAAACTCATTCTGGCTTTCTACTTTGGAACAGGTTTTACACTTCAGGACTAGGATGATGTGAGGACAGTAGTTTTCCACAGTGGAGGTGCATCCAATGATCAGGTACTACCATAATCCTCTTGAATCAAAATCCTCAAGAGTGGGGCCTGCACATCAGGGGAGAAAAGCACTAGTCTAAAAAGTATAACCTTTGATAGGGAATCTTTTCCAGAAACAAAGCCTAGAGTTCTCTTCTAGGGAAGACCAAGAGACATAATTCCCTCCATACTCTATCAGAATTCTTGTACCTTAGTGGTATGCTTCAAGGATCCCAAAAATTCTATTGCTGACCAGAGGCCTGAAATCACATTCCAAGAGCTATTCAGAGATTTAAGGGCATATTCCAAGTGGCAAAACTAAATGCACTCTTTGGAAATACTCCACTGAGGCTAATATGTACTCAGCATCTCCCTACTTACCAGGCTTTGGACCATAGCATGGTAGTTCACATCTGTTCTCCTTTGTCTCACAGATCTTTTTATTAGCCAAGTATGCCTTACTTTTTCTCAAAAATATCTCTTAAATGTACTCCTCTTTCTATTCCCACTACCCCATCCTCAGGATCTCATTGTTTCTTTCCTGTAATACTGCAAAAAATCCCTGATGTATCTACTTGCCTCAAGCCCAATTCTGCCCAATATGTTGTCCGTGGACACTGGAGCTAAAGTCATTGTTCTGACACATGATTTTGATTCATGCTCTGACTTGCTCAAAATTCTAATTAATTATCAATGAACTATGGTGTGCCATTCATATCCTTTAACATAACCAAAACTGATGTGACTCCACTACCTTTTCTAACTTTTTGCTATTATTTATTTTCCAGCATCATGCATCCTACTTATTTCTTAAAATTTTCTTGCTCTGTGTTTTTACCAATATTTTCTCCTTCACCTCAAACTCACATCTCTGAATATGTTTAATGTACTTATTTTTTCAAATGCCACCTCTGTCATGAAGGCTGACTTCATTCCACAGTCAAAAATACCCTCTTGCCTTTTGGAACATTCACTGAATTTTAATCTCCCATAGAAGGTACTTTTTATACTCTTCTCTCTATTATTGCTACCCATGCATCTCCTTTATGGCTGGCTCATCTTGGTATCCCCCACAGAGCTACTTGGTATGGCACTTTTCTACAAAGTTGATATTCCTTACCTTTCAGTGGAGTGAAGGCTGCTAGTAAAATCATGCTACACCACCTACTTTTTGACATCTATAATATTTACATACCTTTCTATCAAAGTAATTCTTTTTAGTAGCTGGTATTTAGAGAAAGAAAACTTTACAATAACTATAAGTTAACTTGAAAACTAACATGAAGAAAGCAGTATGGTACACAGTAGAACATTTCTTTTACATTACACATTGTGATTGTTTTAAGTGTTGACTTGGCTAGGCAAAAGTTTAGTCAATCAATTTAATGAGTTACAATTCAATTATTCAATCAAACATGAATCGAGAGGTTGTTGTAAAAGTATTTTGTATATGTGGTTAGCAAGCATAATCAGTTACTTTAAGAGATTATCCCCTGCAATCCATGTGGACCTGGCTCAATCAGCTGAGATGTCTTACAGGCAGAACTGAGGATTCTCTGAAGAAGAAATCCTACCTATAGACTGCAACTTCACCTCATGCCAGAAAGTTCCTGCAAGCCCCTTCTTGACAAACTACCCTACTGATTTTAGACTTGTCTAAACAGTTCTGACAATCGCCTAAGCCAATGGTTTAAACAAGTCTCTCTCTCTCTCTCTCTCTCTCTCTCTCTTTCTCTCTCTCTCTCTCCATCTACAATAACACTTTGCTTCACTACAGGGATACATTCTGAGAAATGCATTGTTAGACAATTGGATTGTTTTGTGGATATCATAGTGTGCTTACATAAAATGAAATGGTATAATCTACTGTATACATAGACTATATGGTACATTCAGAGGGTGCAAAAAGGTATACACATCTTGGGATGACAACTTTCCATTTTACTGTTTTAAGAATACGTCTTAAAGCCGGGCGCAGTGGTGCACACCTATAATCCCAGCAACTTGGGAGGCAGAGGCAGGAAGATCACAAGTTCGAGACTAGAGGCAGTCTGTGTAATTTAGCAAGACCCTGTCTCAAAAAAAAAAAAAAGTTAAAAAAAATGGGCTGAGGGTGAAGTTCAGTGGTCCAGCACTTGCAAGCATGAGTCCCTGGGCTCAACCCACAGTACTACAAAATAAATAAATAAATAAATAAAAACAATGTGTCTCATGCTTGTTCTGCTAACTCCTTTCTCATGTGCCCATGAATGTCATACTACACACTGCTATCATAACTCAACATCTCTTAAATGTGAATACACTTTTGGCACTCCATATATATATATACACACATATATAATGTATATTTATGCATGTATATACATGTGTTTATGTGTGTGTATATATA
>VMDO01019920.1:19022-38750 GCA_007922755.1 Pedetes capensis
ATATATATATATATATATATATATATGGTACAATATGTATAATATGACTCCAGTTTTATATAAAATAAAAAAAATACATATTAATTATTTGGTTCTATGTCTGTGATGGAACCCTGGTTGATAAACTGTCATTTGAGAACTTCCACCCAAAGTTTTAAAAAGAACACTTTGTGATTATGGACATATATATTTATATATGTTTGTGTGTAGTAATATATGACACACATATACATATATACATACATAAATATTCAGTGCAAAGTAAAACAATAACAAGATATATTTTGCCTGAAAAATATGCAAGTTTTAAAAATTACAATAACATTCAATGTTTTTGAGAGAATCTAGAGATAAAACCCATATAACTGCTAATGTAAATTGATGTAGTCTTTCTGATGAACAATTTGGACTAAAAAAGAGTCTCAGGTTCTTCATCTAAGAATCTTTTATGCACACAGTGATTTGTGCATAAGTACTCACAGTTCAGTGCTATCAATAATGAAGAAAAGTTGCCAGTCATTTAAGTGTCAGATAATAAGGACAAAGCTCTCTCCTTACAATGTTATGCACACTGTTCTGCAAGTATTCAAATTGCCTGGAAGAAAATTTAGGGACATGAGATAATGATCAAAATATAATGCTTAGTGAATGGATTATAAAATCACATATTGTCTAAATCAGGGTTTGGCCAGAATAGCAGGTGTATATATGAAGAAATTTATCACAAGGAGTGTGCTTATGTGGTTGTAAATCTGAGACCCAGGGGGCAGGCTGTGGGGAAAAGATGATCACAGGGATCTTTCAGATGCTCTGTCTCTGTTTTCGAAGACTCAGCCCTACATTTAAGGCTTTCCAACTGATTAAGTCAGGCCACCATGATAATCCAGGGTAATCTCCTGTACTTAAAATTAATTTGAGATTTCAATTTACATTGGCAAAGTCCCTTCACAGCAACACCTGGTATGCATAATTGGATCCTGTGGCCCAGCTAAGTTGACATATGCAGAAAGCCATCACATATGTACAATATGACTCCATTTTTATAAAAATATATAAAAATAAAAACAAACCTGGAGAAGAAAGCTGAGGAGAAACACTTGAAAATGGTTTTAAAAAGTTTATTTCTATGTAAGAAGTGTATGAAAGATTTTTATTTCTTTTATCATTCTACATTTCTCAAAAATTTTAAAATAAATACATATAATACTGTGATTTAAGGCAAAAATATAGGCTTTTTAAAATGTCAAATTAAATGTTATTCGAGGACATAAAAGCAAATAATAAATTGTCACTTATTTTGTCAACACACCCTAGTATAAAAGTTGGTATTAGCTATGTGAAACACTACATTGAAAAGCATCACTGATCATCTCATGAACAATGAATCTCAAAACTTAACAAGAGCTGGGCGCAGTAGTGCATGCTTGTAACCCCAGCGGGAGGCAGAGGCAGGAGGATCACAAGTTCGAGACCAGAGGCAGTCTGCGAAATTTAGCGAGACCCTGTCTCAAAAAGTAAAAATATGGGCGGAGGGTGCAGCTCAGTGGTCCAGCACTTGCAGAGCATGCAAGCTCAAGGCCCTGGGTTCAACCCCCAATACCAAAAATAAAAAATAAAAAAAATAAAAAATAAAATACTTAACAAGAAACGCTTAACTCAGGACAGGCCTTACAGTGGGTTTCTGGTTGTTTCTCTCTCACAGAGTCCTGGACAGGAGGATGGGACTCAGTGGAATGGTCTGGAGAGAAACACTCTCCCACAGTTCACTTCTTACCATCTCAGGGTACCTGTAAGTCTCCAAGTGATTCGATCTTTAAGTGCTTAATTGCTGACACATTTGCACACTTTAATTTAGTACCTGAATATTATCCTCTATGGTGTGATTTTAATGAATAAGAGGAAAATAGCTTTTCTCTAGTGTAAACAAAATACTTTTTCTCATAACGTAATTTGTCCTCATACAAGTCAACTTTAATTCCTCAATGAATTTAGACTATAAAAATCAGAGCCTGGAGAGATTTTAGACTAACTCCTTTTGACAGATGAGGAAGCTGATGACCTGAGAAGTAGGGTGATTTGTTCAAGATCACCCTGATAGGTGGGGACAAAAGCAGGACTGTCACTGAGGCCTCCTTTTATTCTAGCACTGTGTGATTTCTATGACCTTCTTCCTTCTTATGATTCATTTGGATCTGAAAAATCATCAGCCTTCAAAAAAGTATAGTAAGAATGAGAAAAAACACTGTTGACCCTAATCTTCCTCTTTAATTATATATACTTCGTTAGCTCCGTTCTTTCAATTATACTCATTATAATTAAAACTTTGCTGTCAAACACTGTAGCCACAAGCTCCATATGGCTAATGTGCACTTAAAATGTGTCTAACATGACTGAGAACTACATTTTTATTTTAAATTTTAATTAATTTAACTTTTTATTTAAAAACTGATACTTCAGTTATTAAAAGTTTTCAAGTTTTAAAAAACATAGCTATGTGAATCTACTTTTCCATCTGTTAATTTTATGAACTCTAAGTAAAGATCAAATATTTCTAGTGAAAATGAGATGTGCTATGACTATAAAATAAAAAACACAATTTCAAAGACTTGGTAAAGAATAAAAAGACCATATCTCATTTTGTATTTATTACATGTTGGAATGAGAATATTTTGAATATATTGGATTAAATAAATTGCTATTAAAATTATTTTCACTTGTTTCATTTTACTTTTTTTATATCACTACTAGAAAACACACATGAGATTTTATAGCAGTATGATTCCATTACTGATATAGATCTCATTTTTTTCAAAAGTGTAATGAAATTTCTCTAAACATTTTTTATTTTGAATCATATGAAGGTGCATATGAGCAAATTGTTGCCACTACTTTCTCCAAATCCTCCTGTGTTCTATCACAAATTAACACCTGCAATTTGAGGGCATTGGTTTGTGGTTTACTCTAGGTAAAACAGACACTTGCAGTAAACTTTAGTGATTTGAAGGTAGAAGTGTATGTTCCCTTTCATCACACCAAGTTGGAATCACTGATGCAAACTCCTAAGGCTTATTTTAAGTAATTTTGGAGCCCTAGATATTCTTTCATTCATGAAGACTCTGGGAACTTTGAGGCTTGATTCCCAAGGTCTTTTCCTTTGAATAGCATAGAGCTTAACTCACTTTCTTATTTTGGTCTGGGTAACTGACAAACTTCAGACATTGTACTGGTATTTGATCCTTAAGCATAAGTTCATTTGAGGTTCATACTTGGAACCATTGTGTTTATTGTCCATTATATCTTAGACATATGATATGTCCCTCCCAATCACCAGCCAAGTGTTTCTCACATGGGCTTTGGTTTCTGTTTCTGAGTAACAGCAGCCTCTTTATACACCATTCCAAGAGTAGACTATGAATCTCAGTTTCAGGTGCTGTCAAGGATGAATTACCTGCTTCCTTTTTCTGGTATTCAGATGTTTTTTGGGCATCTGTTATGGACTAAGTTGTGTTCCCCCAAAATCCATATGTTGAAGTCCTGGCTCCTTGTACCTCAGGATGTGATTGCATTTAAAGATAAGGTATTTAAAGGGTAGTTAAGGTAAAATTAGACCATAAGGGTGGGCTCTAATCTAATGTGACTTATGTCCTTAAAAGAAGGGATTCACAGAAGTGTGTGCATAGTAGAAAGAAGAGTATGTGAGGACCCAGCAAGAAAGTAGCCCTCTCCAAGCCAAGGAGAGAAGTATTAGAAGAAACCAATCCTGGAAGCACCTTGATCTTGGACTTCTAGCCTACTGAACTGTGAGAAAATACGTTTCTATTGTTTAAGTCATCCAGTCTGTGGTGTTTTGTTATGGCAGCTCTAGCAAACCAGTACAGCATCCATCTCAACTGCCTTTGAGCAAGCATCCCTTTCTTAGTGGACTACCAAATGCGTTTTTATTGGATGTCACTTTTATTTGCCCTTGAAATGACTTGTTTTCCCCTCTTGCTCTAAAGCATTATGCCTATAGTATTCATCAGAGTCCTCCAAAGTGAAATTCATATGTGTCAGAGTCTATTTCTAAAGTCAGACTATCTACAACATTCCTTCCAAATTTGATCAAAAATTCTCTAAAGAATTTTTCATGATATGTTAATAAACAAACATAAAAGCAACTTAATTGATATATATATATATATATATATATATATATATATATATATATTTTTTTTTTTTGTTTAGATTCTAACAATCAGACTTAGGGCTGCTACAGGCTGAATATTTGTGTATCTCCATAATTCCTATATCAAAATCTAATTCCTAATGTGATGGTATGTGGAGGTGGGGACTTTGGGAGGTGATTACATTATAAGGGTGAAATCTCATGAGTGAGATCTTAGGACCCTTACCCCTTCCATTAGATGAGCACAGCACAGCAAAATGAAACAAAACAACAATAACAACAACAACAACAACAACAAAAATCCAGCTATATGTGAATCAGGAAGAAGCCCTCACCTGACCGCAAAGCTTTCCATGCCTTAACCTAGCATGTGTGGGGCCCTAGGTTGGATCTCAAGCATCTGAAGAAAACAAATCAGCAACAACAACATCAACAAAAATCTCCAAAATACCTGGAATTTGAGCCAGGTGCAGTGGTGCCCATCTGTTGTCTCAGCTACTCAAGAGGCTGAGGCAGGAAGATAGGAGGATCACCTGAACCCAGGAGTTTAAGACCTGGAAAACATAAGACTCTGTCAAATAAATAAATAAATAAGGAATTTGTACTTATCCATTTCACATATTTTAAAGCTCTAGAAAGGTACTGGTTGTAGGGAAAAATTGGGAGGAAATTGGGAAAAACTCCCAAACTGGGAAAATGGCGTTTGAATATCTGGTTTGTAAATTAGAAATCTACTTGGTTGCATGTTTGTACAAAACCCTTCCTGATTGGACAATTGGACTGAAAGCTGATTGGCTCAGGCCATTCCATGGGCGAACTATATAAAGAGCTGCGCTGCGGCAGCTTGACTCTCCTTTTTGGCACGGCCTTTCTGGCATCCCTTTCTGCGCCTTCTCGCCTATTCCTGCCCGGACCACAGATGAGGACGCGCCTCTCCCGCTGCTCTCCCCTGAACCTTTGATGAGGAAATAATGCTCTCCCGTCGCAATCCTCGACAAGGAAAAGAACCTGTTCTCCGTCTGATCACCGAGGAAGCGGCAGCTGTCTCCTCCTGACCACCGAGACGACCAACACAGGTGTTTGCCCCTGGAAGGCAAAAGTGCCTGAGGCTTTTCCTTTCTCCCGTCTCCGCTGGGGTCCCGAGTGCCGCGGGAGTCTGCGCCCCTCACCTGAGGGTCCCGAGTGAATTGTGTTTAGTATCTGAGTGCGCGGCAGCGCAGCCCGTCCGAACCTTCACGCTGGACCGGGAGGCGCGCGCCCCACACTGGTGACCATTAAATGGAATAGACCAGCTGCTTGCCCATCATATCTCTTCTCTATTTAACTACCACAGATAAGATAATTTTGGTGATGTTGTTATTGTTAGATGCTGTTGAGTTGAGTCCAACTGATAGCAACCCTACCTAAAACAGAAGAGAACTCTTCCTGACGCTGTGCTGTGCCCAGCACTGTTGTCAGTGCTTCTCTGCTATTCATAGGGTTTTCAATGTTGGATTGTTTCAGGAGTGGGTTGCCAGGTCCTTTTCTGTAACTTGCAGCACCTGGAATTCCCAGGAGGTCTCCCATCCAAGGACTAACCAGGCCAACCCTGCTTCGCTTCTGAGATCAGGAGGGATCAGATGCCATGGCTGCAGACTCCTTTATTTAATTGCTCTTAGGAACTCATCTACACCATGAGGATAGTCCCTCTTTAAACTGCAGTCTCAATACACTGTGCCGGTGGCGTGAAGCCTGAGGCTGAGACCCTCCATACTGTGCTGCTAAGTTAAAGGGGTCTGTTTTTAATCCACACACTCTTCACAAAAGGAAACAAATTAGTCTAGCCAGATGCTTTCAGCAATAACACATCAGCAATGAGATATTCCATCAACACAAGTGACAGGAACATCAACTTCATTTATGTATTTTTCTCATCAACTTTTTTAAGTGTCAGAGAAAACCTGTGACTCCTAACAGAACAAAACAATTTAAATATAATTCTGTTAAATGTCAACATTTTACATTTCCTCCCTAAAGGCATTAGATTAGAAATAAAATATTTTTGTAAAAAGCATTTATTAAAGGTATAACTAGGTGCTGGGGCAATATAGAAACCACATAAAAGGATTTCTGTACTTGAATTAATGAGAATTCCTTTGGACATATTAATCAGCTCAGGCTATCATAACAAAATACCACAATTGAGTGGCATAAGCAACAGAAATTTATTTTTTCACAGTTCTGGAGACTGTGAGGTCAGGGTATCAGCAGACTGAGCTTCTTCTAAGGCCTCTCTTCTTGGCTTACAAATGGCTACCTGCTCACTATGTCCCCACATGGTCTCCTTGCAGTCTGGATATGTTATGGCTTGGATATGAATTGTCTCTGCAAAAGGTTAGTGGTGCTATTGGCAGGTGATTGGATCATCAAGGCACTGACCTCATCAACAGATTTACCCATTGGTTAGTTCATAGCTGAATGGGCTGTTAGAAGGTGGGGGTCTAGTTGGAAAAAGTATGTCATCAGAGGCATGTCTACAAAGTGTATACCTTGTTCCTGAACTCTTCTTCTCTCTTTCTTTGCTTCTGGCCACCAGGGAGTGAGTAGCTTCTTACCACCATGCCTTTCAGCCATAGTGTTCTGCCTCACCACAAAGCCCAGAAACAATGCAGCCAGTCAAACATGGACTGAAACCTCTGAAATTATGAGCCCAAATAAACCTTCTCTCCTTTAAGTTGATTTACTGGGGGATTTTGTCACAGTGATGAGAAGTGACTAACAATGTGTGCACTGACCTGTTCTTCTTATAGGAACACTAGTCACATGGGAGTATGGAGCACCCACCTGTCTTTTCATTAAACCATAATGAACCCTAATTTTTAACTATAACCTTTAAAGACCCTCTCTTCAAGTAAGTCCACATTCTAGGGTATTGAGAATTAGGACTTTGACATATGTATTTGTGTGTGCAGGGTGCAGAAGGTGGCAATTCAGCTCACAAATGACACCCCTGGTCAGAGTTTTGGACTTACCTGGTCAGTGGTGATATGATTGACCTGACATTCTGCAGCACCATCATTCCTTATTCAGCAATCATTCAGGTTGACCACAAGGAACTCCAGTGCAGTGATAACTACATCCTGGTCATAGTGCGGAGATCTAAAGGACCAACATCCAGGTGCCTGAGTAAAAGGAACAATGACATAGCCCACTTAATTCTGTTTCTGAAGTAGAACTTGCAGTAAAGTGATTTAAATACAAAATACTATCTAGTAACATTGGGAGAAGGATGTGGCAATCTTCTCCCAAAGCAATCTTGAAACAATCAACCATTGAAAACCCAGTAAGTGTTGCTATGAGCTGGACCTAACAACAACAACCATCAGTTTATACTTCTTACCCCTTCTGCACTACCTTGTAATTCTTCCTCTGCCAAAATAGACACTTCAGAAGGCAGATGGGATTCTCCAGAAAGAAAGAATAGATGAAGCTGGAAGAAGAACAAGGTTTTTCTTGGATAATATGCATCAATGGGAGGTGCATTCTGTAGAATAAAGACCAAAGAAGAAAATGCAAAATGTCTGCATGTATATTCGGGATCATTTAACAATTTAAGGAAATTTTGAAACACTAAATTAAACTTTGGGCTGGGATTTAGCTCAGTTGGTAGAGCACTGCTCTGCAGTCTCTAAGGTCCTGAGTTCGATTCCCAACACTGCAAAAAATGGGGGAAGGACGTGGCAACCCACTCCCAAGGCAATTCCCAAACAATCTGCCATTGAAAACCCTATGAGGGTCGCTATGAGTAGAACATGACTTGACGGCAATATACATATATAAATTAAACTTTATCATTTTGCATATGTATAAACTAATTGTTATAGAGTAGGAAAATGGAGCACCTAGTGGGGGAAGGGCCTCTTTACATATGCTTGTCCAAGTGCTTTGAGACCTACCCTCCTTGGAACCAGAAAAGACTTTAGAGCTCATCCTAGCCAACCTGTCTAATCTTACATGTGAGGAAACAGAGGCCCTAGAAAAGAAGCTTGCCTAAGTTCATTGGGATGTAATGCACTCAAGACTGCAATTTGGATTCACAGTTCCCCCTCCACTATTCATTGAACAATGTCATATTGCTTCTTGCTCTGAAATGCTTGGGTCCGGATTTCTCTGTTTCTAGAGGTGTTTGTTGTTAAATAGTAGCACACTACCATCATTATTCTTTTTATACCTTGCATACAACAATCACATATATTGCAAATAATAGTATATAGCATACATACTATCCTCATTATGTTTTCTATGTATTAAAATATATATAGTCTAATATATATGAATGTATATGATTCAATGATAAAAATATATTATATGTAGTATTATACATTTAGTGCCACTATTTTGCCAGGCTCTGCCTGAGTTGGGGCAGCCATGCAGCACAGTATTCTCTCTGGCTCCTCATTAAACCCCACTATCCACTCCCACCAATTTATGAGCTAGATGATTACTTGGTGTTCCCCTTTCAGCCCTAAGAAAACCAGGCTCACCTCCATTGGTAAGTTCTTTCCTTGTCTGTAATGCTTTCACCTGTTCTCCTGATTGCTTTTCTTGTTTCTTCAGACTCTACAGATGATCTGGCCCTTAACTGATTGCCTGGACTTGAACTCTCTGAACTCAAGTGCATTCTCCTGGCATATCTATATTTCCCTGGGCTTCTGATCAACACTTTTCCTCAAACTCTCTCTTTCCATTTATAGTTTCCCGGGGTCCTGCTGTGATACCAGAATCTTATTTGAGGCAATTTATATTTAATCACTATAGCATACAGGAGGAAGTGAAGGAATTCTGGCTGAAGGTACTTTTCCTTTATGTGCTTTAATCCTAAGTAACATTTTCTAAGCAAAAAATTGATAATTGTGTACCTCAGTTTTAGCTTCCCATACTTGCTAATGTTATTTCTTCATTTTTCACTTGTAATACTATCCCAGTTCCTCCCAACCACATGGATCTAACCCATCAATTACCCTCTGGGTCTTCCATCCTTTGGTTTCAACCAATAACCAAGTAAGGAAGAGGCAGGTGAGAACTGTGAACGGAAGGTCATTAGATCACTGTAACACACAACCACTGCCAGATATAAATGCCTTAGTGAACTCAGGATTTATCAGGATTTAAAAGTCAGGTAGCTTCAATCTTAGATTCTCCAAAGACCTTATTTGCTTTTAGTAATGCCAAAGCCAACTTTGATCTTAGTGTAAGTCATGCTATACTGAAACCAACTTCCAGAGGCCATGGTTTGATAGCAGTCTTACTTCAATTAGCCTGATGAAGTAGTTTATCTAAATTTCTCATAAAAACCATATAGACGTTTGTTTCCATCATTTTTCAGGAACTGAGGCTTTGGCATAAAACAGACATTTCAAGAATAAGAAATTCTAATGGTTAAGCATAACACATCTCACACGCAAACTCCTCACTAATGCCTTTATGCTTTCCTGCTGATTCTGAGATATGGTAATGCCCAGGCTTCTGCTCTCCTTTAATGAGCAGAGAACAAAATAAGGATAATTTACTGGGATGCTCTCTGTCTAGGCAAATTTTGTGTGTTGCCCATCACTAAGAGATTGTGGATTATACTCTACTGGCTTGAAGATAAGGCTATGGACAATGTGTACATTGAAAGTCTAAGTTGTGATTCAGGGGGAAGTGCTTCCTCCAGAGAAAACAAAATGCAAAATGAACTTGATTCACCCATTAAAATATGTTCCTCTAGAGAATTTTCTTAGTATGCAAACCCAGTTATATTCTCTTGTAATTACAAAATAACCATAGAGGTGATGCCATGTGATTAAGAGAACAATCTGTAGAGAGGTCACCTGGGCAAGTCATGACACTTATTTGCTGCTCTTCCTTCTCTACCTCTTGGTTTCCTCATCTGTGATGGGAAGGTAATCCTAATACCTTCTTTTTTCCTGGTGTGAGGATTAACTAAGTTAATACATGTATAGTGCTTAGAGCAATCTCGTATATGGTAAGCATTATCTATGCACAAAAGTAATCAATGTAAATATTTGAGCTTTAATAAGGAAAATCATGTTGTTGCCTTATTGCCTTGATAAGGAAATATGTGAGAAATTGTCTACACACAGACTACAGATTATCTTCACATAACTAAAATTAATTTATAGATTAGTTATATAATGTCCTAGTAAGAAAATAAGTGTGAAATTATCTACACATAGACTATATATTATTTTCACATAACTAAAATTAATTTACAGATTAGTTATAAAATGTCCTAATGGTCTACATCTGACTTTCTCAATGATACAAAAAATTTAAAGCCAGTTGCAAAAATTATGTGGGGTGACGTTATTGGTGATCCAACCCATGTAGAGTTAGATAGATGTATAATCAAGGTGTTGGTTAGCTAAGGTAGATATTAACAGGCTTGGAGGACATTAGGGCTGGACCCCTCCCTTATCACTAGCAGCCAGTGGAACAAAGAACTAGAATAGCAGGATTCTTTACTGATTGGAAGGTAGAGACCTGAGTCACTTCTCTGGCTCTGGAAGGAGATCTGACTTTCTGGGCTGCCTGGAAGATTATTAACAGATAAGTATGGTATCTGACCCAGGGTCCATAAATCCTAAACTTTCTGAAAAAGTACAAAGTTAAACTAAATTACACTTCTTTCTGACCCTAAACTAAAAGACAAACAAGTAAGATATTCCCACTGCAAGCAACATTAAGTCACAATAAGGTTAAATTATTTCCCTTCAGCCTACTCAGGAAGGGCAAAACTTGAGTTTCTAGCCCAGGTCTCAAGTCACACTGGGCAGATGGCAGCTTTATTCTGACTTTAATGAAACTAAGGGAAATACTGGGAGAAAGATGTGGCAATCCACTCCCTAAAACAACCCTGAATCAGCCATTGAAACCTTATGAAGATCGCTTATGAGTTGGACCTCACTTAATGGCACATGACAACAACAGCAAGGGAGAGACAAAAATTAGAACCCCAATCTCTCAGGGCGCCCACTTTGTCTGGTTCTTCAAGGTGTTTTATTTTCTATTAAAAGCTTACTTAACCTGTCTTCTGATCGTTCTTTGTCTTTTCCTGGGAGAACTTCCTAATCCTAGTTTGCTTCACCCAAAGGACTGAGGTTTCTTCAGGTTTCTCCAAGTGCCTCAGTTCCCTGGTGACAAAAGGTGAAATCAAGGCAATTAAGGGCAGTGTTTGTCAGTAGCTACCAAGTCTCTAGGGAGCTATTTACACAATGACCTCAAAATACACCTCCACAGGTTTGAGGATACAGTAGGCTTCTCATGTCTAGATTTCATGAAGCTACTCACTGCTAAAGAACTTCCACAGGAGAGACTGTTTGGGGCTAAGGCTATTGAATAAAACACCAATCTTTTGGGAAATACATTTGGGAAAGGCCCTGATTCATATAATTAAAGAAACCACACTGCATATATTTATTATTTTATAGCCTTTCCTGGAGGGGAATCAAATCAAAGAGGACTTGTTTTTATTAAATAAGATTCTAAAATTTGTTGCTAATCAAGGGCCTTTAAAAACAGTCACAGGACTGAAGGTTAAACTTCAACAACTTCTTTCCTTTTTACTTTCTTTTTTTCTTCTTTTCCCTCCTCCTCCTTTTCTTCCTCCTCCTCCTTCATTTGCTTTATTAAATGCAGATCTGAACCCTTTAAACAAACAAAATAAAAAAGATAATTGAAAAAAATTGTTTTCCTTCATCATAGTTTTTACAGAAAGCATTAATATTATAACTACTTTTTCAACATAGATTTGGTGCCAAATGTACTTAGGGTGTAAAGAATATATTGCTGAACTCTTTATATGCAGAATGTTAAGTAGATATTGTGTAGTAATCAATTTAAAATCTTACATTTGGGGTAGAAAGAAGATAATAACTCTCTCCAAAATACTAAATCATTTTAATAACTGTTTAAATTAGAGATCTAGGCTATGAATTCAAAAGGCCAAATATCTGCATTTTTAACAAGCTATAGATTGTCTGTTCTTAGATACCTTAAAAATTAATACAGATTTCATTTTTCCCTTTGAAGTATATTATCATCCTTCATGCATGTCCCCCCTCAAATGCCAAACCAGTGTTCTATTCTTTTTCCTAGAGCTAGCAAATTGCTAGATTGAATATTTGAATATTACTGTGCTATAATCTTTTTTATCTATAAAATGATTTTCTCTGGTTTCTATTTTATATAACAAGTAGTAATGGTATACCAATTGCTTTGTACTGTTAAAATAGAAACAATTTCCTAAATATATGACATTATCATAGAACATCAGAGCAAAGGGGCACAGTTCAAGCCCTAGACCTATTTACTCAATATTTTCTCTGTACTCTGGGGCATTATTTTGTGTATATTATTTATCATCATCCTGGGATGATAATAATTATTTGTCAGTTACATTCAGATTTGTGTTCTGAGGAGGCTAGAATATGGTACTGGAAAGATGTGGGTCAGCAGACTTGGAGGAATTCCGACTAAGTCAAATTAATCTATATTATAAAGGAGGAACTAAGAGCTCTGGGTAAGAGCTGGGGAGATGTGCAAGTCATACCTGGCAAGAGACCAAAGAGTAGAAAGATGATTTTGGAATAGATGGGCAGATTGGAAATAAAATACAGCGGGGCGTAGGTAAGCCTCTTCTCCCATTTTCTACACAAATACTGAGCAAAATGATTGCTGGCATTTATGCTCTAGTATGCTGGTAGTCAGGGTGGTGTCTTCATCACTGAGAATGTGAATTGGTGAGATGGAACTCTGGGGCAAGTCAGATTAGACCCAGAGGGATTGCTGTGGGGGACTGTACTATAATACTTCTGAAGCCAAGTATTGGCCTTGTGTCATACAGGAAGTTTCTGGTGCTCAAAAAGGCTAGATGGCATTCTGCTATTCTCAGAGTGACACAGATAGCAGAGTTGAGTTTGGAGTCCATATCTCTATCTTCAAGGTCCAAGTTCTTTCTTCTGATTATTACCTAGATGAGGGACTATCCCCTAGAGTGGACACTTAAGGATAATTTATCTCCTGCTCCCCAAATCCTGAGAGTGCCTGGAAACTAGGTGTTGACTAAGGCTTTTGTCGCTGGTTGTAGGTGTCCTGATATGGCTGCAAGAGGCTATCAGGACTCTGAGGGCTGCACTGCTTGCTCCTCTGCTTTCCACAGCATTCCCAGCACCTAGTCAGGACCCAAGACAGAAGAAATGCCAAGAAAATGGTTCAGGAATGAGCAGTAGGTCACCAGTATTCAGCCTGCAAGGTCTTTCAGTTCTTAACTACTTTAAGAATAGAATGTACTCTATTTTCCAGGTGATAACTTTCTAATGGAATCGTCTAGCATAGTGAACTTTTGGATTTTTAATAAGTTTATAACTATGTGTAGGCTGAAGACATTTTCATCTGTGATCTACCTTTCTTTTCCTAGAATTTGCATCTTGTGACAGACCTAGTGACTATCTCTGGCTGAATTTTACAGCCATTCTCCCTTACCAGCAGATACAAAAACATTGGGCATTCTGAGCAGGAAGGATTTAGTAATAGATTTTGAAGTCTGCAGGATCCACTTCCTTCCAAGTACATCATTTCTGCATGAAGATTACATTTCTAGATCAAGTTATCTGAGTTTTTGCTGGATATCTCGTGGGCTCTAACACTGACTCGATTCTTTCACCTGACTGCATGATTCAGTTTAAAGAAAAGTTTCCTGGTTGTAGCCTGTGGTGGTAAGCCCTACAAGTTAACTCAGCAAGGACACAAAGAACATAAATACCATCCACTTCCAGCTTTGTTCCACACAATAGGGCACAAGTGGCATGCTGACAAATATGCTATTCTAGGAGCAAGACAAGAAGTGAAACCATTCAGAATTTAAATGTAAGAGTGAGTTTTATTTACCCTTGCAGAGCTAATGAGATACATCATATCATATTGACTCTTCCACTTTCATAACACCATTGTACTACTTCAAACAGAACAAAGGTATAATTCACAATTATTTGTATGATATTGTGATGAATGCCTGTCTCTTCTTCCAAGACTATCAGTGGCCTGACTCTAATTATTGGCTGGCTGTTTTGTTCACCATTGAGTCCCTATACCCTAGCACAGGGCAAAGTATTCAATACGTATTATTGAATGAATGAAATGAATGACTCCACATATGTCTAGTGAGCAGGAGCTCTTTCCTAGAAGAAGCATGAAAGCAGTAATTCTTACTTAACTTTGTTTCAAATATGGTCCCAAACCTATAGAAACAGAATCACTTGGGATGCCTGGTAGGAAACAGTCTTGAGCTCTAAGTCAGAGTCACTAGGGACAGGGATCCAGCAATTTACCCTTTTAATACATAATATAGGAGATTGAAGCACACTGGAACTTGAAAACCCACTGCGACCCAGTTCTTTTGTTTGGTAGCACAGTATACTTCAAAAGGAAGTTTTCCATTTTAAATCTACAATTCAGAGTGCCACGTTATTCAATGCATACATATTGAAGGCAAATAACATCAGAGAGAGACAAGATTTCACTCAACTCTGATTGCCTTGTGGACTTGCTTTCGTGGCATGTCACTTCTGTTCATTTGTTTTACTTTAGGATTGCATGAATCCCAACAAAAAGCTATGCATGAGATTCTGCCATTCTGTCTTTGGGGAAAGACATGCAGTTCCTCCTGGCATGCATGCAACACCCGGGACAAATTGTTCAGAGCCAAGTGTGTATGTTTGATGTGAAAAGCACACCTCTAATTAATCATCATGTCCCCAGATGGAACACTTTCCTTGGAATTGCTGTGAGCATGACTGAAGGGCCATTCTCACATGTTTTCCAGGCACATGGGATTCATATAAATGGCATACTAATTTTGTCTCTGAGCTTCTTTTCCTAATTTGGTGCATTTGTTTATTTTTGTCAGATTGTGAACTAGACACTTCACAATCAGGCAACTGTAATGGACAAAATGTTGACTCATTTAGTTAGACATCTGGAGAGGGGAAAAGTGTTTCGTTTATTGAATTTGAATTATGAAAGGTGGAGGTGTTTCAAAAAAGAAAAATAACCATACTGCTTATAATTTGTGCTCCCGAAAGTGCTGGTTAATAGCCAAACCAAATCAAGCAACACCTTGTTCCCACTTGCTAGCAGTGAATTTCCAGTGGGGTTTGCTTGAGAGAAAGTAAAGCCAATGCAATCTTCCATTCTCATTTACCTGTTTTGCTACATTTCAAAGGCATGTCTGCTTCAAAAGGTTGTTTTCATCCATCAGATGTTACCATATTTAACGACTAAAACGATTTTTTTTTGTCCTCTCTTCTCAGATCTTAAATGAAGCAATTGATTCCTACTGTGTGGGAGAACTTTGCACATGTTAATGAATTTTTTATCTAGAGTGACATGTTGTGTTTTAGATTTCAAAAGCAGTGGCAAAAAAAATTCACCTCAAAGTCAAATCCATCCAAATGTCTTTTATACCTCAGGTAGACTTAACCATTGCCATCCATCTTCATGTTAAAATATAGTGTGTAAACTTTAGCAAAATTTATAGTTCTGAAATATGTCTCACCACTATCTGTCAAGCCCATTTGAATTTCCTAAATGTCTCCTTTGAGGTTACCGTTCTGATGAACATAGCAAGAGCATTTCTTGTTGGAGAGCTTCCTTGGTTGAACTGTCTACTTTTATAGCCTGTGAATATTGGAAACAAGACATCTCCTTTCCCTGGAAGTATTGTACATTGCACGGGTACCAATTATAGCTAACAATTTTCTGAAATTGTGGACAGACCAAAGCAAACATGAATCATAAATCAGTGACAGGTAATGATTAGATAAATGACAATAAATGCTCCTGAATAATCTCTATTAATGTAAATGGTCTTAACTCACCAATTAAAAGACAGAGGTTGGCTAATTGGATGAAAAAACACAAACCATCAATATGTGGTATTCAACTAACTCATCTAACACACAATGACTGGAATAAACTGAGAGTTAAGGGCTGGAAAAATGTATACCTAGCAGGGGGGGAACAAAAGAATGCAGGTGTGGCAATTTTAATTTCAGATAGATTAAATTTCACTCAAAACTAATTAGAAGAGATAAGGATGGTCACTACATTTTAATACAAGGAACAATCGATCAAGAATCAATAATGCTCCTTAATATCTATGCCCCAAACACAGGAGCTCCTAGCTTTATAAGACAAACCTTATGGAATATAAAGAAATTTATTGGACCAGAATCAATAATAATGGGGGACTTCAATACCCCACTTGTGTCAAGAAACAGGTCATCAAAACAAAAAATCAACAGAGAAACGTCAAATCTAATCTCCACCCTAAACCAGCTGGATCTTACAGATATATACAGAATATTTCATCCACACAATGAGGAATACACATTCTTTTCAGCTCCACATGGTACGTTTTCTAAAATAGATCATATGCTAGTCCATAAGAACTCCTTCAACAAATACAAGAAAATAGAAATTATCTCATGTTTCTTAGCAGATCATAATGGGATAAAATTGGAGCTCAAGAACGTAAATAATTCCAGAAACTTTACAAACTCATGGAGACTGAATAATTCACTACTGAATGACCCATGAATTGTTGATGAAATCAAATTGGAATTTAAAAAATTCCTACAATCAAATGATGATGAAAACACATCATACCAAAACATATGGGATATAGCAAAGGCAGTTTTAAGAGGGAAGTTTATAGCATTAAGTGCCTTCATCAATAAAATAAAGATGAGCCAAATAAATGACCTATTGACACAGCTTAAGACTCTAGAAATCCAACAACAACAAAAAAAACCTAAATGGAACATACAGAGGGAAATTACAAAAATAAAGGGAGAAATATTTCAATTAGAATCTAAAGAGGTAATTCAAAAAATTAATAAGACTAAGAGCTGGTTCTTTGAAAAGTTTAATAAAATAGACACCCCTCTGGCTAACCTCATTAAAAAGTAAAAGGAAAAATCTAACATAGTACAGATTATGAAAGACAACGGATCCATAACCACCAACTCCAATGAAATACAGAAAATTGTCAGGGATTACTATGAGAGACTGTATTCCAAAAAATATGAAAATGCAGAAGAAATGGACAAATTTATTAACACGTATGACCTACCAAAACTAACCCCAGAAGACATAACTGACTTAAACAAGCCCATTAGCTATACAGAAATAGAAAAGGTAATTAAAAATCTCCCAACAAAGAAGAGCCTGTGTCCTGATGGATTCACGGCAGAATTTTACCAAACTTTTAAACAAGATATAATACCTATCTTCCTCAAATTATTCCAACTCCCAAATACATTCCATGAATCTACCACCACCCTGATACCTAAACCAGGAAAAGATTCTTCTAAGATAGAGAATTATAGACCCATCTCCCTTATGAATCTAGATGCAAAAATATTCAATAAAATTCTGGCAAACAGAATACAGCAGCATATGAAAAAGATTATTCACCATGACCAAGTGGGATTTATACCACAGATGCAAGGCTGGTGTAACATATGGAAATCAATTAATGTAATCCAACATATCAAGAAACTGACAAAAACCACATGATCATCTCAATTGATGCTGAAAAGGCCTTCGATAAAGTGCAACACCTTTTCATCATAAAAACACTGGAGAAAATAGGTATAACAGGCAAATACCTTAATTTCATAAAAGTCATTTATGACAAACCTACAGCCAACATTGTATTAAATGGAGAAAAACTAAAACCATTTCCTCTTAGATCTGGAACAAGACAAGGACGTCCTCTCTCTCCTATTCTATTCAACATAGTAATTGAAGTTCTGGCCAGGGCAATCAGAGAAGAGAAAGAAATCAAAGAGATACAGATTGGCAAGGAAGAGGTCAAATTATCATTATTTGTAGATGGTATGATTCTATACTTGAAAGACCCCAAAACCTCAACCAGAAAACTTCTGGATCTAATTAACTCCTTCAGCAAAGTTGCAGGCTACAAAATTAACACACAAAAATCAATAGCTTTTCTTTACACCAATTCCAAACAAGAAGGGAAGGAAATTTCAGGAAAGATACCATTCATGATAGTCCACCAGAAAATTAAATACCTTGGAATCAATCTAACCAAAGACCCTTCAGATCTCTACAAGGAAAATTTCAAAGCATTAAAGAAAGAAATAGCAGAGGACACTAAAAATTGGAAAGACCTCCCCTGCTCCTGGATAGGAAGAATTAATATTGTAAAAATGGCTATCCTACCAAAAGCAATCTATAGATTTAATGCAATACCCATTAAAATTCCACTGACTGACTTTTACAGAAATAGAAAAAAATGATCCAAAAATTCATATGGAACCACAAAAGACCACGTATAGCCAAAACACTTTTAAGCTACAAATCTAATGCAGGTGGAATCACAATCCCTGACTTCAAACTATACTACAGGGCAGTGGTTGCAAAAACAGCTTGGTACTGGCACAAAAATAGGCCTGAAGACATCTAGAACAGAATAGAAGACCCAGATATACCTCAGTATACCTATAACCACCTGATTTTCAACAAAGGAGCAAAGCAAGTAAACTGGAAAAAGGACAGCCTCTTCAACAAATGGTGCTGGGAAACATGGTCATCCACATGCAGAAAAATGAAAGTGGATCCTCATCTCTCAATATACACGAGAGTTAACTCAAAATGGATAAAAGATCTCAACATAAAACCAGAAACTTTAAAACTTATAGAAGGCAAGATAGGCAATACACTCCACCATATAGGCATAGGAAAGTATTTCCTTAATAGGACTCCAATTGCTCAAGAAATTGCAACAAGAATAGATAAATGGGATCACATGAAATTAAAAAGCTTCTGCACAGCAAAAGAAACAATTAACAGAGTCAAGGAAACCCCCATGGAATGGGAAAAAATCTTCCCATTTTATACATCAGACAAAGGTCTAATTACTAGAATTTATAAAGAACTCAAGAAAAAAACTCCCCCAAAACCAAACAACTCAATACAAAAATGGGCAAAGGAACTGAGTAGACAGTTCTCAAATGAAGAGGTCCATAAAGCCATGAAACACATGAAAAAGTGCTCAATATCCCTAGCCATTAGGGAAACGCAAATCAAAACAACTCTGAGATTTCACCTTACACCAGTAAGAATGGCCAAGATCAATAAAACAAGCAACAACAAATGCTGGCGAGGTTGCGGGGAAAAGGGAACACTCTTATATTGTTCGTGGAGTTGTAAATTGGTGCAACCACTGTGGAAATCAATATGAAGGTACCTCAAAAAACTAAAAATAGATCTACCATATGACCCATCTATAACACTGTTG
The DNA here is from genome assembly GCA_007922755.1 of Pedetes capensis. Lineage (NCBI taxonomy): Eukaryota > Metazoa > Chordata > Mammalia > Rodentia > Pedetidae > Pedetes > Pedetes capensis. Next base: position 38,555 of record VMDO01019920.1, read on the forward strand.
GGAATTTACCCAAAGGGAGATGAGTCATCATACCACAGAGACACCTGCATCTCCATGTTCAATGCAGCGCTTTTCACAATAGCAAAGATATGGAATCAACCAAAGTGCCCTTCAACAGAAGAATGGATAAAAAAACTATGGTATATATACACAATGGAATACTACTCAGCAATCAAGAAAAATGAAATAAGGTCAT
>VMDO01019921.1:0-38630 GCA_007922755.1 Pedetes capensis
TTCAATGTCCAGCTTTCACAACCATATGATGCCACTGAAAATACCATGGCATGAGTCAGACGCACCTTCATCTTCAATGTGACATTTTTGCTTTTCAATACTCTAAAGAGATCTTTTGCCACAGCTTTTCCTAGAGCAATGCGTCTTTGGATTTCTTGACTGCTGCTTCCACGGGTGTTGATTATAGAGCCAAGCAAAGCAAAATCTTGGACAACCTCAATCTTTTCTCCATTGATTGTGAAGTTGTGTGCTGACCCAGTCGTACGGATTTTTGTTTTGTTGATGTTTAGTCGTAACCCATATTGAAGGCTATGATCTTTGATCTTCATCAGTAAGTGTTTTAAATCCTGTTCATTTTCAGCAATCACAGTGGTGTCATCTGCATAATGCAGGTTGTTAATGAGTCTTCCTCCAATCTTGACGCCATGTTCTTCCTCATAAAGTCCAGCTTCTCGGATAATCTGAGTAAATAATACCTAACAATAACAAGTGGACAGATTTGTAAAACACTCTTACTGGCAAAATACTTTCCAAACTCTTCCTTCTCTGAAGAAACTCCAAAAATGGGCACAAGGAAGGAGGTCTCTTTCAGTGCCTGCAGATGGAAATCTTTCATGTGTGATTTTTCTCTTTATGAGTGTGCTCAGGGCCAGATATTATCCTCTGATCCCCAAAATTCCAACTGTCAGTCTTTGTCCCTATAGCATGTGTAGTCCTCCCTAAGATTGGTCTGTTCTAGCTCTTAAAGACTCCTTTCTGCTGATGAATGTACCTACATTCAACATGCCTATAGTTTTCTAGGTTTCTTGGAGAAGAAAAAGAATGGTGGATATTCCAAAAAGTGGTTGCCAGATAAAGAAGCCATCTGGGGACAATAATGCTAAACTCATACTATATACTTGCTAACAAAACACGTGAGAAGACAGCATCATAATTAGTAAGGTACTTTGCCCAAGAAGATCTCAATCCGTAGGCTGAATCTGCATCCTTGATGACTGAAAAGTTTGCAGTATTTAGTTTTGATGTTACCACCACACTTATTGACTACCAATTTAAGCTTCTATTTTCTAATTTTTGACAGAAACAATGAAAGAGGGAAATTCTTTTCTTGTTGATGTAGACAATAAAATAAAAAGAAGACAAGGAAGCACCATTTGGTTCAGCCCTACCTGTTTCTTGTTTTCACAGCAACTTCTCAGGGAAGCCTAATTACCCAGATCACACGCAGCTCCTCTTCATGTGGACCACACATTTTATAATATGGGCAGAGCCACCAGATGTACATTCCCTAAAAATTAGGAATAAAACACCATCTGCCTAGACACAAGGTTCTGATTTTCATAAAGGGAGATATTCCTTTTTCTTCCTCAGGATTTTATTTTTTGTTTCTGTAATGTTTGCTGAAAAAAATAAACTCAAAAAATAACCTTTTAAAAATTAAATTGCTTTATTATTTCTTATAAAATTAGCATATGCCCATTCTAATTGTTGTTAGGTGCCCTTGAGTTGGGTCTGACTTGTAGTGACCCTATGTACAAGAGAAGGAAACACTCCTTGACATTGTACCATGCCTGGCCCTTTTGTCACTGCTTCTCTCTATTTATAGGGTTTTCAATGACTGATGATTTCTGGATTGCTTCAGGAATGGATTACCACATCTGTCTCTCAATTTTACCCTGCTGAGGTTCAAACCTGGGTCCTCATAGAGTGCAGAGCAGTGTTCCACCAACTGAGCTAAACACCAGCCCATTCTAATAGATAGAAGTAAGTAAAAGACCAAGGGACTTCTTTACTGAGAAAGAAAATTTGGGTATATTACTGTCAGACTAGATGAAGTTTCATAGATAATCAGACAGAATAAAATTATGAATTATGCCATTTTGTATTCTATGCATACTTTCTATAATGTGAGTTGTTATTAGGTGCCATCAAGTAGGTGTCCCATTCATAGCGACACTATGTACAACAGGTAAAGCACTATTGTTGTGCTCTTGTGCTTCTCTGCTATTCATAGGATTTTCAATGACTGATAGTTTTTGGGAGTGGGTTGCCAGGTGCTCCCAAGCCTACACCATCTTGTATTCCCAGGCTGTCTCCCATCCAAGCACTAACCAGGCCCAACCCTGCTTAGTTTCTCAGATCTGACAGGATTGGACACTACAGTGGTATGGCTACAGGCAAATAATGTGAATCCTCTTCCAAGAATATTAGCTATAATAGTTTACATTATGCACTATGAAGTAGGTATAATATTATCTCTGCTTTACATGAAATAAGTGAAGCAAAAGTTCACATTGCCAATTAGTAGCAAAGCTGAGATTTGACCACATTCTTAAGGATTTTTTTAGGCCACATCTATATTATTAAATACATCTGCAAGATAGTTTTAATGAATACAATGTTCCCAGTGTGGATATTTGAACCAGTCCCCTATTATAAGACATGTTAAAGAGTAGTAATTTTTAAAAAGTAAAATCATGACTCATAGAAGTTTAAAAATAAACTTGTGATTATTTTATTTAACCCACTAAGGAGAAAACTGGTGAGGTGCTAAAACCATTTCAAAAGAGAATCAAAAGAGAGAGAATTGTTGTTGTTGTTGTCAGGTGCCATCGAGTCGGTATCCAACTCATAGCAACCCTCATAGGGTTTTCAGTGTCTGATTGTTTTTTCAGGATTGCCTTGGGAGTGGATTGCCAGGTCCTGCTCCCATTTTTGCGGTGCTGGGAATTGAACTCGGGACCTCAGAGACTGCAGTGAAGCGCTCTACCAACTGAGCTAAATCCCAGCCCCAGAGAGAGAATTAGAGAGCAAAAATAATGGAATAAATGTGCAAATGGGGACACTACTAGTCTCTTTAGTGATGTAGGAAAGGACTCAGTTGAACCCCCCAAGGATGAAATTTACCTGCATATAGGCAAGAGTTATTTTGTATCACTCTGAATTATCTACAGTTTATAGAGTTGGAAATACTACTACTGAAATAAGGTAGTACTGAAAGGTATGCCATAGATAATTCAGTTTTCTATTGAAGCACAAATGGTTCCTTATAGATACTTTAGTTATTTCTAGTTTTTTTGGTTGTTATGAATAATATTTCAATAAACAATTTTTGTGTGTTCATGTATTCATATTTGTTGTTATTTGGTGCCACGGAGTTTATATTCACACCAGAATTATTAATTCCTTAGGAAATATTTCTATAGATAAAATCCTATTTCTCATGTTATGGATAAATACTGCCTAACGGTTCTCAATAAGGGTGTGCAATCAATTTCTCAAAAGGAAGATGTATCTATTTTCCCACACACTTGAAGACATTGGATACTAAACTCTCTGACTTTTTAATATCCAAATTTTCATTCCATTTCCATAGTGACTGAAGATGCATTTTATGCATCAAGGCAGAATTAAAGTTGCAACATTTTGTAAACATAAAACTTGAAAAATATTGCCTTGGGTTAAGTGACCTTTAGATTTAAAGACATTAAATGAATTTATCAGGAAAAGACATTCATAGAGGAGACAATAAAAAGATACCTAGTTCAAAGCATCATCTCTTTGACATGGAAGATTACTTGTAAACTTTCCATACACATATCTACAAATACACACCCACATGCACACACAAATGTATATAGAAGACTCAAAAAACAGTCAAGAGGAAGAGAGAAGGATTATTATATCCATATCAGTACATCCAGATGTATACATATAAAAATCTTATGAAGCTTAAAATATCCATATAGGATTATATTATTGTTAGGTGCTGTTGAGTCATGTCCAACTCATAGAGATAGAAGAAACACTATCCAATACTGTTCTATGCTCTGTACTATTGATAGTGCTTCTCTACTATTCATAGAATTTTCAGTGGCTGATTGTCTCAAGAATGCACAAACCTATGGCTCCCAGTGCTCCTAGGCAGTCTCCCATCCAATGATTAAGCAAGTCAGACCTCCTATTACTCTGCTTAGCTTCTGAGACCAGATGGGATTGGATGACAGGGTAATATGGTAGTTGATTTAGAATTATAGGACACAGAAAAAAATTTGCAATCTGAGGAGTTAAAAGCTATAAATATGTATATATATATATATATATATATATATATATATATATATATATTTAGTAAAAGACCATCCCAAGTCTTCTTGAAATACTATCTGTAATGGGTAGAATTATGTAATTATGTGCTCCCAAAAGATATGTTCAAGTACTAATAGCTGGTACTCATGAATGTGACATTATTTGGAAATAGGTTTTTTGCAAATTTAATCAAGTTGAGATGAAGTCATACTAGATTAAACTAGGACTTAAACCAATGATTATGGAAAGCCTCTCATCAGAAAAGAGAAATTAGGACACAGATAGAAATGCAACATGATGATGATGGTAGATACTATAGAAATGTATTCATAAGCAAAGAAAAGCCAAGTATTGGTGGCAACCATCAGAATCTTTGAGAAAGGAATAGAATACATTGTCCTGATGAATGCTCAAATGGAACCAACTTTGCTGACATTTTGATCTTGGAATCCCAGCATCCAGAACTGTGAGCAAATAAGTTTTTGTTATTTAAAGCAGAAGTTTGTTGTCATTTGTTATGGCAGCACTAGGAAATTAATTTATTCTCATGCCAAAAAACCTCTTGATTCCAACCTCAACATCTCAGTGAAATTGTGCTAACAAATTTTTGTACCCTTAAAACCGTGAATTTACTCTTTTTCCTAAGAAAATATTCATTGTTAGTTTCATAGATAGTCTTACAGAATTTTTTAAATCTCTTTGTAGTTTTTCTCACCCATGGATATCTCAGAGAATCCAGGAGAGAGAAAGGGGTGGGGAGGGAGGGAGAGACATGTATCTTAGATATATTTTAACCAGTAGTTTTTAGTCACAAGCTAAATTCTAATTTCCCCTCAAATTCTGGTATGCATTACATGCCTTCAAGTCTCATTTATATGAATTTTGAACTCAATACATAGTTTACATAAGAAAATAATGATCATAAATCCAGGAGAATCCACAGAGTGGAAATTTGAAATTTCATTTATGTAAACAGTACTCCATTCTTGATCCCAATTCACTTATTAGTCCACCCCTTCAGATTCAAGACATCAGACTTTTCACATCACAGGTGAAGAAGGTCTTCCTTGATCAATATACATTTTGAAATAATTTCTTAGTTTGGTTTCACTGAATATACTGCTGACCTTCAGATCCATTATAGAAGACCTGTTTAACCTAGGTTCTGTTAGATTCTGGAAGTGAAAAATTTACAACTTTGCTTAAAAATGATTAGCGGTACAAATATACAGGAAATCAGAACCCCAACCAATTCACATATCACTTAGAAAATATTAAGAATATCTGAAAAATTCAAGAAAGAATATAAAATAAGTACAACATATTTTATTTGTCCCTTTACTTATCATACCTAATTGTGTTGCATCATGTTTCAGGTTTTCTGTAACAACACATTTGAACTATGTGTTGTTATAGAAAAAAAACCACATTATTCAAATGTATATAAAAAACTTGTATGAAAAACTTATTATGACACTACTTGAAAAAGTAAATTGACACTTGGATTTGGCATATTCAGTTAGTTTTTACTTCACTGCTTAGAAAGAATGGTGTTAAGTTCTCTTTTCTTCTCACTGCATGCTATATCAGGAACAGCCAAATTGCTTGTATAAAGTTCAAACTAAATATAAAATAATTTTGTTCAGAACATGACTTTACTCAGTGGTTAGGTGGCATTTTCCAAATGATCTCTCTAAACAGCACTGCAAAAATTTTCTCCAAAAGGTCAATTTCTACCAGTTGAAAGGTCATTTTATTTGGAGAATGTCTCTCTCATGTTCACGTGGATATTACTTATCTGCTGTAGATATTTTTGACCTCTACCTGAAAGAAATAGACAAGCTTAATATTTTGGTTATCACTCACAGGGGTTATGATTCTTAAAAGTGACTATTAGTAGGATCATGTTGTAGTGAAGCTATTATAAGGAAAATGAGTTTAAAAATAGGATATGAAGTTGCTGAAAGAGTATTTTCAGTGTGTAGCAGGGGTCTACTTTCTGTCCAACAGCCTCCTATTTTAAGCAGGACTGATACAAGCAATGATTAAGAGTATGAGGAGCACACAAAACAAAAATGGCAAAGAACCCTACAGCAGAGTTCTCAGGCCTGGCTAGGCATCAGAATCACTTGAGCACTTTAAAAAATATCAGTGTTTGGTTCTCACTCCTAGAAATTTGGATTTAATTGTTTATGGGGTGTGGCCTATGCAATCATATTTTTAAAAAACCTCATCAGTTATACTAAAATACAATCAGGTTTGGGAATCACTTTCAAGACTAGAAAAATAAGCTTTAATCTTTTCCTTGACCATTGTGATCTTTGAGAATATGTTGAAAGCTCTAGTCCTCTCTTCCAAGTCACATAAAAACAAGTTCCAGTGTTTAAGGCTTTGTCTCAACTCTGTGGTGTTACTGGGAGGTGGGAAACTTTAAGAGGTGGGGCCTTATGGAAAGAAGGCAGATGAAGGGAATTGTGGGACGCCAGTCCCTTTCTGTCTCTTTTTGCTCCCCAAGCACCATGAGTTGAGCAGGTTTCCTCCACCATAAGCTTCGACCAAGATGTCCTTTGCCACCACAGGCCCAAAGCAACAAGGTCAAGTAACCATGGCCTTAAGATATGAGCCAAAATTAACCTTTACTCCTTACAAATCTTTTATTTCAAATACTTTGTCACAGAGATAGAAAGATAACATTAAGTCACCCCTTGAGAATCTCTAGGGGGAAAAGTGAACTGGTTATGAATACTGTAACAGCCCAGTACTTGTCTTATTTAAACAAGAGAAGTCTATAGGAAGCATAAGCTGATAAATAACAGGAGGATGTAGTGAATCTCCATATGTTATTCTAGAACTGAAAGATAAGGAAAGACAAACATGGAAAGGAGATCTCTCTGTAATCTCAGGTAGAAACCTCAGCAGATATTATTTACTTTAACCTACTGGATGGAAGAGCAGTTTGCTGGTTTGCCAGGCCAGAATTGATCTGAAATTATGGGGCAAATAGGAAGTGTGGGGCATGCCGCCAGGTCTGGCCTGGAGGTTCGGGTGGGCGGCCGCTGCCTCACACACAGATACTAAACACAATTCACTCAGGACTCATGGCAGAGATGGAAGAAAGGAAAAGCCTCAGGCATTTTTGCCTTCCAGGGGCAAACACCTGTGTTGGTGGTCTCCGTGGTCACCAGGAGACAACTGTTGCTACTTCGGTGATCAGACAGAGAGCGGGTTCTCTCCTTGTTGATGGTTGCAGCAAGGGAGCATTCTTTCCTCACTGAAGGTCAGGGGGAGAGCAGGAAAGCTGTTTCCTCATCGGTGGTCCAGGTGAGAATGGGGTCTTTCCTTGTTGGTGGTCAAAGATCTGGGCCAAAAGGGTCAAGCTGTTCCCTTGCCGATGGTCCGGGCCAGAGGAAGGCAAAAAGATCTTGCTTAGTAGATGGTTTGGGCAAAAAGGGTCGAGCTGCCACAGCACAGCTCCTTATATAGCTCGCCCATGGGATGGCCTGAGCCAATCAGCTTTGAGTCCAATTGTCCAATCAGGTTCAGGGGATTTGTGAAGAGTTTTGTACAAACGTGCAACCAAGTCACTTTCATTTTCCCTAGATTTCTAATTTACAAACCAGATATTTAAAAGCCGTTTTTCTAGTTTGGGAGTTTTGCCAATTTACTCCCAATTTTTCCCTACAGTAAGCAGCACTTCAGAAAATAGGCAGAAAGGATGAGTAATTGGTGGTGGTTGGATGTCATTGGGTAGCAGTGGTAGGGGCTCCAATGTGGAAATCTTGGAAGACAGGAAAGACATCCACATTGGAAGGGCTGAGAAAAGGGATTCTCAGTACACTGGGGCTGCAGAACCAATGAGGAGTGTGTCTTCTGGGAGTGTAGCTAGGCAGATCTCTGGCAGATCTCTTCACATCCATCCCTATTACTATTAATCCTCTGCATCACACCAAGACATCACAGGAGAAGCCATTCTCCCTGCAATTTGCCTCTAGCAACCTCTGCTGAGAAAGTTTAACAAGCTGTGTACTTAATTGACATAATAATTTCGCATTTTTATGGGGTATAGTGTAATTTAGTACACTAATAATGTTGTTGTTAAGTGCTATCGAGTCAGGTTTGACTCATACCAATCCTTATAGGGTTTTCAATGGCTGATTATTTGGGGATTGCTTTGGGACATGGATTCTCATCCTTCTCCCTTTTTTCAGTGCTGAGGATTGAACACAGATCCTGAGAAAGTGCAGAACAGTGCTCTGCCAACTGAGCTAAACCCCAGCCCAGGTAGATGTATATAATGTATAATAATCCGATCAAGGTAATTGGAATAGCATAACCTCAAATATTTATTATTTTTCATATTGAGAACATTCAAAATCTTCTCTTCTAGTTTGTAAAATATATAATAAATTATTGTGAACTAACCCTCTGAAGGTCTATGTGAGTTGGATATGACTCGATGGCATGTAATAACAACATAGCCATTCTATTGTTCTAAAGAACATTGGAAATTATTCCTTCTATGTAACTGTATTTAGGTACCCATTGTCCATCCTCTCTTCCCTTCCCCCTCTTCTTTCTGATTAGTATTCTCTCTATTTCTAGGCAATAATTTTTTAAGTGTCCACAAATGTGTTAGAACATGTAGTATTTGACTTCAAGGAATGCTTAAAGGAATTTAGTCCATTATGAGAAGAAAAAGGCCTTCACATCATTACCTTCAGCTTGACTAAACTGTGGTGAGTTTTCTTCCTAACTGTAGTTTCATGATGTCCCTATTTCTTTTTTTAGAAATTTTACTTTAGAAAACTTGGATTTATGAATTATTCTTCTTGCCCTTTGGGATGTGAATTTGTTCACAATCTCTGGAGAATTTTACAAATTAGGAATGTCTTTCTCAGAGACCTGGGAGTAATTGCCTTGAATTGTAATTATCAAGAAATATAGCATCTTTAATTTCCATTTTCCACAAGGGGCAGGGGCCTAACTTCAATAAGTGTGAATTAAAATCTATAGTGTCATCACATTGACAGCTTCTTCCAACATTTCTTCCAAGACTTTCCACTAGCTTGCTTCAATGTGTAAACTCTCCCAACATTTGTTTCAACAGAATTGGGTTCAAACTGTCTCTTTTGTTGCAATATTCTTGAATAAAGTCTTCTTTGCCTATTTTACCCATCCTGTGAAAATTTCCTTTGATATTTATTGTACAGCATATATTAATATGTAAATGTTAACTTCAGAGGCAGTAAATAGATAACACATTGTTGTTGTTAGGTGCCAGCAAGTCAGTGACCCTCATAGTGACTCTACATACAAAAGGCAAAACACTAGACTCATAGTGACCATACGTACAATAGGCAAAACATTATTGTCAGTGCTTCTCTGCTATTCATAGGGTTTTCAACTGCAGATTGATTTTGGGAGTGGGTTGCTGGGTCCTTCTCCCAAATCTACAGTGTCTGGTGTTCCCAGGTGGTCTCCCATCCAAGTACTAATCAGGCCCCACCTTGCTTAGCTTAGGACATCAGACAGAATTGGACACCACAGTATTATGATTACAGGCCAATAGATAACACACATATACTCAATTTCTGTGTGTTTCTTTGAACTATACTTAATTCATTCCTTATAATTGTTTTCACTGATGATCAAAACATACTAAGCTCTAATGTTTGAAGAAATATTTCAAAGGAGGCCTTTATCATTTGAAAGGATAGAAGAAAGGTAGAATTTGGTGTCAATACAATAGATGCTGAACAAAATTATGAAGGATATAAATACAGTTTTGCAATTTTTCCCTATTTCATTTTGATATTTCTCCTGTGTGCATGTTTTTCCATGAGAACATGATATTTCTCCTCAAAGGTGATGACATTAGAAGGGGGACTTTGGGAGAGATCATTAGTTTATTAATCAGCTATCATCACTGTAGCCGAAAAATCAACCCAAACAAACATGAGAAAAGAGGTTCATTGGAAGTTCACAGTTAGAAGATCAGTCCATGATGGCACCAGGATCCGAGAGGCACCTGAGCTGTGGGTCTGGAGTGAAAACTTCTGAAGAGCCACCCCTAGGGAATTAATTCTTCCTAGCTAGACCCACTTCCTAATGTTTCACAATCTCCCAGGACAGCATTATCAGGTGGATACAACATTGAAGTACATATTCTTCAGGGGACACTTTATATTCAAACCATGACACACAACCCCTGACCCCTAAAAGTACATGGCTACTTTATAATGCAAAATGCATTTCATCCAACTTTAATAGTCCTCAAAGTCTTAACAGTTTTAACTGTGTTTAAAAGTACAAGTCCAGGTCTCCACTGAGACTTAAGGCAAACTTAACTGTAGCCCCTGAAAAACAAAAAACAGTTTACATATTTCCAATATACAATGGCAGAGAGTAAGCATTACCATTCTAAAAGGGAGGAATAGAAGCACAGAGAGGAAAGATTGGCCCATAGCAAGACTGATATCCTGCTGGATAAACAAATTCTGTCTGTTTAGGTCTGACATCTATTACACAAGATATCATCTGACATCTGGCATCTGGAATCACTAAGCCTCCAACAGGCTTGGGCAGCTCTGCCCCTCTGGTCTAATTGCAAATGTCCCTCTTAGGCTGGCTCTGCCTGCTGCAGTGGCCCTGTGGCATCTGATCCTGTCAGATCTTGGAAGCTAAGCAGGGTCATGCCTGGTTAGTACTTGGATGGGAGACCACCTGGGAACACCAGGTGCTGTAGGCTTGGGAGACAGCCCTGGCAACCCACTTCAAAAATCAATCTGCCATTGAAAACCCTATGAACAGCAGAGAAAGCACTGATAATAGTGTTTCTCCTGTTTTACATAGGGTTGCTATGAGTCGGATACCGACTTGACAGCACCTAACAATAACAAGGCTGGCTCAGCTTCTTACCAACAACTTCTCTCAGGAGATGCTTTTAACTGTTGGCAACTCCAACATCCTGAGGTCTCCACTGCTGCTTAGGCACCACCCTCATAGCTTCATACATCAGCCCTTCAGGGGATGCTCTATTTTTTCATAAGTATTGATGAAAGCAGCAAGCAGTAACCAAGGTAAACCCCCTATATGTCATCACTTTCATATTTCCTCTGCCAAGTTAGTTAATTCATAATTTTTAAATTCAGCCTCACTCAAATCTTTAAGACATGGACAAAATGCACACAATTTCTTTGCTGGAATATAACACAGATGGTCTCTAGCCCAATGTCTAATAGAGTCCTTATTTTCCTATACAATGCTATGAGCTCCATCTGCATTTCTATCAGCTGTGACATTCTGGTCTTTGTTATGTACACTTGTTATGTGCACCAGAATCACCTATCAAGCCATCCAGAGGTTCTCTCCTTATACCTCCAAACTCATATAGACTCCTCCCACAAGCAAGTTCCAAAGATATAGGGTTAGGTTTCTGCTCATAAATGACCCTACCCTCTGGTACCAATTTAGCGTATTAGTCAACTGTCATTGGTGTAGCCGAAAAATTAACTCAAACAAACATGAGGGAAGAGATTTACTAGAAGTTCACAATTAGATCAGTACATAATAGCAGGACAGGCAAGACAGCAGCAGAAGCAGGGCCAGTATCCGAGGATCTCATGGCATAGTAGACCAGGAACCTAGAGGGACCTGGGCTCTGGGTCCAGCGTGAAAACCTCCTCAGGTCTAAACAAAGGGAGCTACTTCCACCCAGGTAGACCCGCCTACCAAAGTTCCACCACCGGCCAGGACAGTGCCACCAATTGAGGGCAAAGAATTAAAGAACATGACCTTTGGTGGACACTTTTTATTCAAGCCATGATGATTAGGTCATGACTGTAGAGCCCTTGTGGATGGCATTAGTGTCCTTATAAAACTGGCCACAGAGAGCTAGTTTGTCCCACTCTGCTACATGAGGATACAGTAAGAAGGCACCACCTATGAGAAAGCATGTCCGTATCAAATCTTTCAACATCTTGATTTTGTATTCCCCAGCCCTCAGAAGTATGGGAAATAAATTTCTGTTGTTTATAAAATGTATTCTTTAGAGCAATCTGAATGGACTAACATATTAACTTACTCAGAACTCCTTTCCTCTGTTTCCTTACTCCATGAAATTATTGGCGCTGGTGGTTCTTAAAAAGTCTCTCTTATTTTATCTTTTTTCTTCTTTTTTCTTTGCTTCCAATCAAACCTTTTCTGGTCCATGTGCCATTCTCTTAGGACTTCACTAATTGTATATGCTATTTTTACCCAGGTGTTAATAACTAAAATAATTATTTTCCTATTGGCATAGTAAATTTTAATTTGATGCATTGCCTTATCACAAAAAAAAAATGTCTATGGTGGAAATATTAGAAACTGATGAATGAGATAAATACAAGACAAGAAAACATAGTAGTTTCCAAAAAAAAATGATTTAACTATCTGCTTTCTTAAGGAGATCCTAAACCTTGAGTTCTAAACCAAGCTTAAAGATGAAAAGAGCAATGATCAAGTCTCACCTCCTACATGGTTATAAAATCTTCTCCTTCCTAAATGTTACTTTGGTATTTCTAGTTGTCAAAATAATCATATGGGGCCTCAAATTAAATAAAACAATCACCAACCTACAACTTTTAGATGTCACCTACAGTGAAGTAATGCATGCTTATTTTAAAGCTAGAGATGATTAATTTGGGACATCCAAGTTGTTCCTGCCAGGTGAGCTTAATGGAGCCAATTTGAAATTTGAATGGCAGTGGAAATGTTCTCAAAACGTGCTGTAGCAGGTCTTTGAAATATGAAGCAAAGGTCATGAAACTGCTGTATGACATCAATAACAGAACCCAGGCCAGCCTGAAGATTAATTCAAAAGATCTGTCCCCATCTTCCCCCAGGAAAGTTCTATCTAAATTTGTTCCAGATAAAGTGGCATGTGCTTCTCTGTTAATTAAAAGAAAAATTACTAACTCAGACTATAATACAATCATCAAACATAATTATTATTATTTTTTCAATTAACATTGAGATCTGATATCAGACATTAATAATTCTAGAAGATAATCCATGAATTCAGGCCTCTTCTGGTCATGCATGTAAAGGAAATTCTGAGTGAATAAGTGAATGCATGAATGAATTAAAGGATAAAACTTTTTATTTTAGAAAAAAAAGCCTTATTGAAAAATTACTTAAGAAGATTCTTTCACATATCTTTAATATACCTTCACTTTAGGTTTAACAAACTCCATAGAATTATGGAGATAGGTTTCTAGAAATAACTTCTTTGTTTTATTCAAATTGAACCCATATTTTGATTATCCTCTCTCACATCCTCCAACATTCACAACCACTATAAGCAGAAAGAACTTCTAGTAGACATCTCTGCATTTTGAAAAATTACTAAATATTTTGAAATAGGGGAAAATATGATTGTTCTATGTAGTTCACTCTTTCAGGTTATCTTAAAATATCATTGCCTTTGAGCTAATCTTCAACTCTATAAGTCACATAAAATTTATAATGTAAGTAACTACTATCTGTAGAAATGCAAAGGAATGTCTGGTAGGATGCGATTTTATGATTGCTGTATGGATAGACTAGATTTGCATCTACTAGTAAATTCATAGGGCTGGGATTTGGCTCAGTGGGTAGAGCGCTGCGCTGCAGTCTCTGAGGTCCCGAGTTCAATTCCCAGCACCACAAAAATGGGAGAAGGGCCTGGCAATCCACTTCCAAGGCAATCCCGAAGCACTCAGCCATTGAAAACCCTATGAGGGTCACTATGAGTCAGATACCGACTCGACGGCACCTAACAACAACAGTAAATTCATATAAATATTCATTATTGCCTAAATATTTATGACCTTGGAATTCTACCTTGAAACAGTTACAACATCTTACTGAATCTTTCATTGATTAATAAATTCAATAATATTTTGCCATACATTCATTCTGTATTTATATGATAAGAGTTTTCTTTGGGCTGGGGTTTAGCTCAGGAAGTAGAGCACAGCTCCACACTTTCTGAGGCCCTGGGTTCAATCCCCAGCACTGCACAAATGGGATAAGGATTGGCAGTCCACTTCCAAAACAATCCTGAAACAATTAGCTATTGAAAACCCTATGAGGGTCGCTATGAGTTGAACCCAACTCAACAGCACCTAACAACAAGAGATGGTGGGCTGGGATTTAGTCGCTATGAGTTGGACTCCACTTGAGGGCACACAACAGAGTTTTCTTTTGAAAAAATTTATCTTTTAACATTGTCTTGCACTTTCCTATAGTTTACTTTCTATTATCATTTAAATGATTCACTCCACTGTGTCACTTCCATCTCAAAGGACCAAGAAAGAATGCTCCCATATTTCATTTTGTGAGGGAAAAGGTAGTTGGAGGTAGAGTGTCAGATGAGATCCCTCTACAATGTTAGAGGGGGCAACAAAACAATTTAAGCCTTCATGGGAGATTATCCAAAAGGAAATCAAGAGTCTTTAGCCTTAAATTATGTTACCAGAATTTTTTTATTATCTTTCTTGTATATGTTAACAGGGTTGTCCATGTCAACTAAGAATCAGAAGACATTTATAAAAGAGCCAGTCACTTTTCTCCTTTCTTTTCTTTTTTTTTTTCTTGTCTCTTTTCTTTTCTTCCTTTCTCTTTCTTCCTTTCTTTCCTTCTTTTCTTTATTCTTGAAGGATCTCAAGTAGCACTTTTCAATCCAAGTTGTTTAAACTTGCTATAGTTTGGACCTTACATGTCCCTAAAGGTCCATGTGTTAAAGGCTTGTCAGGTGGTGCTATTAGGAGGTCTTTAGGTGATTGGAGGCATGCCCTTGAAGGAGATTATGACATCTCTGCCCCCTCCTTGTTTTCTCTAACTTTCTGGCCATAAAGTGACAGTTTTGTCCTAATAGGTACTTCTTTCCATTGTCATCGAGCACCCCTGCCAGAGGACTAAAAGCAATGGGCTAACTTAATTGTGAACTGGAACTTCTAAAACCATGACCCAAAATAAACATTTTGTCATTATAAGTTAATTATGTCAGATGTTTATTATAGTGACAGAAAGCTAATACAAAGCTTTAATTTACAATTTTTCCTTTAATTATGTAGATGTAATCCAAGCTAAATTTCTAGGATATCTCTTTGTTTCTAAGTGTAGGTTTCTTTTAATGCTATTTATGATTTCCTTTCATTACATCAAAAGAATTGTGGCATTTGATTCCTACAATTTTTAAGTTAATTGCCATAAAGGATAGCCATATGACTAAGACATAGTGACATACTGATGTGTATCAGCTCCAGGTTTAAATACTAAGATAGCAACTGTGGAGCTGGGCACAGTGGCTCATGCCTATGATCCCAGCACTCAGGAGGTTTGAGGCAGGAAGATGACAAGTTCAAGGCCAGGCTGACTACATAGTGAGATCTTGTCTCAAAAAAACAAAAACAACAAGAAAGAATGCAAGTATGTCTTCTTCAAGCTCTACACCTCCTTTCTTTACTCAGTAGGCTTCGACCAACCTGTGACATTGTCTCAGCTTCAAACCCAAAGATTAGGACAATACCCTAAGAAATGAGAGAGACATGAAGAAACTTGGGAAATTTCTGAATGACTGCATGGGGGAGATTATTCATTCTGGAACTACTTCTGTGCAGCAGTAATAGTAATGCTGATAGAGCTATAACAGGAAGGAATAAAGTTCAATATTTTTTCTATCATTCTTATGTCTTTTTATTCCAATTGTTTAGTCTTCATCGTAAGCAGCACTAAAATAGATATTCCCTGACTTAAAATGGTTCAGTGTTTGCAATGGTGGAAAAAAATATACAATCAGTAGAAATCAGACTTCAAGTTTTGAATTTTGAACTTTTCACAGACTGGAGTCAGGAAGCATACACTCTCTTGCCATATCTAATAGTGTCTACTAGCCTCCACTGCTGGTCAGTGGTGAGATCACAA
Source organism: Pedetes capensis (assembly GCA_007922755.1). NCBI lineage: Eukaryota > Metazoa > Chordata > Mammalia > Rodentia > Pedetidae > Pedetes > Pedetes capensis. The sequence continues at coordinate 16,036 of VMDO01019921.1, forward strand.
AGATAGGCACTACTCTACTCTACTGTATGGTATTATTCTGAATGGTCAATAAGATAAGTATATCAAATACAGTTTCAGTCAATGATATTTTCAATCTATAATGAGTTTATTGGGATATAAACCCATAGTAATTTGATAAGTATCTGCAGTAATATTGAGTTTTATGACTAAAATATTCTATAATATAAAAAGAGAAATAGCATAATATGACATCTATTATTCTAGTGTTTCTAAAATTCTTAAGTAAATTAATACATTAAGCTTTAAAATTATGAAATGTAGAGCCGGTTGCAATGGCACACGCCTGTAATTCCAGTGACTTGGGAGGCAGAGGCAGGAGGATAGCAAGTTTGAGACTACAGGCACTCTACATAATTTAGCAAGACCCTATCACAAAAAAGTAAAAAAAAAAGGGCTGAGGGTGGAGCTCAATGGTATAGCACTTGCAAAACATGCAAGTTCAAGGCCTGGGTTCAACCCCTAGGACTGCAAAAAAAAAAACAAAATTACAAAATGTATAAAAGGAATACACAAGAAAATAATAGTATGTTTGTAATATGTATGTAATTGTTGTAAATAAAATGTAAGTGGTGGTGATTATTTGTTAGTTCTAATGGTGAAAACAAACTTGAAAACATGCTAGAGAAATGAGACTACAGTTCTTATTTCTAAATTATCTGATGTTTCTCTCCCTTCATTAATCTCTCAGTGAACTGAAAGTCAGATATAATTTAATAAATTAAGTTGAATATAATTGCTCTTTGTTAAAGATAAATGTTAACAAAGTTTAGAAATCTCTTCTCCCAATCAGTAATACGCATTTTCATTGGACAATACAGTTTAGTACAATATAGAAAATGTAATGCAACAATATTTAATAAGCATATTGATTCTATATCATCCTAAAAATAGTGTTCATCTAATATCACTTTCATTCTTTTCTTTTGAAAAGTTCCATGGTTTGTGTCTTGTCTGACAATCAACAGGCCCACCACCCATGCTGTAAGTACAGGAAATTGCTGTTGGCTGAGCATAAACATGGTGATTTGTTTTCAGATGTGTGCAAATATCCTGAGAAAATTGATGTGATTTGAAGAAATTCACATGAATGCTGAAAGAAGGTACTTTTCTAATTCTTTGTGAACAATAGCTATAAGGAAATTATTATACTAATTGTGTCTATCAGTATTCTTTCAAGAGAACAGAAGATTTCCTAAGTTTTCTAAGTGGAAATAGTTTGAAGACAGTTATTAGAGGCTCATACAGTGTTTGCAATTACTAGAAGTAAGTCAGAGAGGCCATTGCTAGGTTTCAGTAAGGCCAAAAATGTAAGATTTATACCAAAACTTTCCAATGGTTTCTGATAGCAGCAGAAACAATATGGGTGATTCTAACAGAATCACCTTGGAATTTAAAGCCTGTGTTTTAGACTGTACCCAGATACCTGTCCACAGGGGGAGAATGATAGCTTCTCTGTCTTTTGGCCTTTCTGACCCTCTCAAAAATGTCATTCATTGTTATAATTGAACAGGAAATTCCACTGACAAGGAACTCAGGAAGATATAGCTCCCAGACAACTGCTTTGTAATGGGGCAGAAGTATAGAGGACAACAAGGATGATATTGCTTTAGCAACAGGAAATCTGGCACAGAGGCTTGGACCATGCCCACCTACCTTCCATGCAGAGGAAGTCCATCTCCAAGCATAGATCATTAGAGTCATACATAACTGAAAGATTGAATTCTAATGATAGTTTTAGCCTGGTGATTCAATTATCCTTAGAATTCCCAATTACATCTGTTGCTTTGTTCTATTTGCATTTTTGTGTTGAGTTTCTGTTTATAAAACCCAAGAGAGTCCTAATTAATATGAACAAGAAAAAAAAAAAAAAACAAATGTAGTGGACTATGAGCGGGCTGGGATTTAGCTCAGTTGCTAGAGCGCTGAGCTGCAGTCTCTGAGGTCCCGAGTTCAATTCGCAGCACCGCAAAAATGGGAGAAGGACCTGGCAATCCACTCCCAAGGCAATCCCAAAACAGCCATTGAAAACCCTATGAGGGTCGCTATGAATCAGATGCCGACTCAAGGGCACCTAACAACAACAACAATAACAAGTGGACTATGGACTTAATCATTATATTCTTCCTCTGATTATGGGAAAATAATACCTAACAAATGAATGATAATAATGTCTTAGGCAGTGCTGTCAAACAAAATACGATAAACCAAGTAGCTTGTGAAGATTCCCTTCATACCATTCGGGATACTAAAGTCTGAGATCAGCGTGCTAGCATGGTCAGCATCTGATGAGGACTATCTTCCTTACTTCTGGAAGGTCACCATCTCTTTGTGTGTTTATGTGACCTTTCACATGGAAAGACAGAGAGACAACAAAGGGCGCAGATCCCATCATGAGAATCCCATCCTCACATACATGCCCTATTGATTCCATTTTCCAGGAGAGTCTCAACGAATACAGATCCCATCTCCAAATACCACCAAATTAGGTGTTAGGCTTCAAAATATGCATTTTGGAGGAGGTATTATTCAGTTCATAGCATTCCACCACAATCATCCAAAATTTATGTCCTTCTCACATGCAAAATATATTAATTCTATCACAACAGCCCTCATAGTCTAGTCTTGCTCCAGCATGACCTCTAAAGTCTCAAGGCCAAATAGAATCTAAAACAGTTATGATTGAGACCCAAGGTATGGCTCATCCTGAAGAAAAGATTCTTCTCCACTTTTGAGCCTGTGAAATTAGACAAGCTATGTGCTCCCACAATACACTGGTGAGTAAGCATTGGATAGACGTTACCATTCTAAAAGGGAGAAAAGAGAATGAAAGAAAGAGTGATCGATCTCAAGCAAGAAAAATCATTAATTCTGGAATTACTTCTTTGCAGCAGTATAGTAACACTGATAGTTCAACTCATAATGAGGGAGGGGGCAGAGGGCGGGAGGAAGGAAAGAGAGAAAAAAAGCAAGCAAGCAAGCAAGCAAACTAGTCCTGGTGGCGCTTGCCTGTAATCCCAGCGGCTTGGAAGGCGGAGCCAGGAGGATCGCAAATTCAAGTCTGCGAAATTTAGCGAGACCCTGTCTCAAAAAGAAAAGAAAAAAAAAGGGGGGGCGGGGCGGCCTAGGGGTGTAGCTCAGTGGTCCAGCACTTGCACAGCATGGAAGCGCGAGGCCCTGGGTTCAACACCTAGTACCACGAAAGAAAGAAAGAAAAAGAAAGGAAGGAAAGAAGGAAGGAAGGAAGGAAGGAAGGAAGGAAGGGAGGGAGGGAGGGAAAAGAAAGAAAGAAGAGAGAGGAAAGAGAGAGGAGAGAGAGAGAGAAAGAGAGAGACAGGTAACATATTAGAAAACCTAGATAACTATGTTGTTGTTGTTAGATGTCCTGGAGTCAGGTCTGACTGATAGGGACCCTCATAAGGTTAACAATGGCTGATTATTTCAGGATTGCCTTGGGAGTGGATTGTGACGTTTTTCTCCCATTTTTGCGGTGCTGGGAATTGAATCGAGGACCTCAGAGACTGTACAGCTGTGCTCTAGCAACTGAGCTAAATCCCAGCCCCAGATAACTATGGGTGTGATGAAAACTTTAGCTACAACTCCAAAGGCAGTATTTATGAAACAATAATTAATAATTAAAAGTCATTAAAACTAGACACTTATGTTCTGTGAAAGGCAATGCCCAGACATCAAGAAGACAAGCCACAGAGTGTGAAAAAAATTTTACAGAAAATGTCTGATAAAAGACTATTAGCTAATACACACAAAGAACTGTATAGCCAGCACAAGAAGAAAACAAATAATGCTAGTCAAAAATGGGCAAAACTCTTCTACAGACACATTATCAAATAAGATGTATATTTATTGTAATCATGCAAACATTCTCCATGTCATGTTTGTCATTTGAGAACTCTAAATTAAGACAACAATCCAGTCCATCTACTTACTTATTAAAATAGTTAAAATCCCAAGCACTGATAATGTCAAATGCTAGATACGTTGTGGAGTGACAAGAAATCTTATTCATTACTGGTGAGAATTCAAAATGCTTCAACTAGGTTAGAACACAGTTTGCCAGTTTCTTTCAAAAGTAAACATACTCCTATCATATGGTAGAGCAATCATTCTTTAGTATTTATCCAAATAAGTTAAAAATTTATGTCCACACAAAATCTGCACCCATGTTTATAACATCTTTATGCATAATTGCCAAAATTTGGAAACTGTGCTAGGTAAATGAATAAATAAACTCTGGTAACAACCAGACAAGGAAATATTCTTCAGCATTATAATGAAGTGAACTACCAAACCATGAAACACTTGGAGGAATCTTAAATATACATTACTAAGAGATTCGAACAAAACAAAAAAGGCTATGTTTTGTAAAATTCCAACTCTAGGACATTCTGGGAAAGGCAAAAACATCAATGACTGCCTTGGATTACAAGGCAGGGGTAAGGGATGAATAGATGGAGCAGAGGATCCCTAGAGCAGTGAAATTATGCAGTATGTCAATATAAGGGGAGACACATGTCATTATACATATTTAAAATTCACAAAACTACACAGTCAGTGATTCCTAATGTAAAATCTAGGTTTTAAGTGATAATGGCATATCAACAGAGACCCTGGATTGTGAACTTTATACCATTGTAGTGCCAGAGGAAAGTGTGCACCTGTGAGGATGGGAGTACGTAAACCCTCTGTATCTTCCTTTCAGTTTTGCTGTGAAACTATGAGATCATAAAACTGAACAAAAATATATATATCTATAATCCCAGAGACAGGAGGATCTCATTGGTGGCCTGGGGTGGGGAAAGAGGCAGTTCAAGAGGGAGGGAGAGATTACAGAAGGACAAAAGGAAAGTTTGGAGAATGATATGGAAGTATATCATTGATAGTAGCAATAGCTTATGGTATGTTCCTTTGTTACTTTGTATTACTGCATATGAATTGTAGCTCCATAAAATGATGAGGTAATGAGGAATATAAAATCAATTTAGAGCAACTGTAAAGTATCATTTAAGGTAAGCCTAGAAGAGTTTTTAGAGACCTTTAAATTTTTAAGTAGAAAGGGCAACCACTGGAATATTTTAAGAAGAAACAATAAACATCTCACATATTATTGTTGATGAAATTTGGAGGAATCAACATGACCTTGGGCAGATCATTTTCCTGTACAAATAGAGTAATCATGCAAATGGAGGAAAGGTACAGTCCACCAAGAGCTGCTGCCATGTAAATATTGTTTCACCAAAGGTTTTGGGGTTCTTGGGGGTTACAGGTAAATGTTAACTAACTGTTCTATAGTGGTACTAACTCTATGTGTTTGAGGCTAGGAAAGAATAAAGAATAGGTAAAGAATAACTAAAGGTGAACTGTGGTTGAAGAAGAACTTAACTTCAAAATGTTTTTAATATCCCTTTGGCAAGTACCTAACAATTCCAACATATTTTAAAAATCAACTTATTCTATCATATTTTAATGAGTTTATTTTGAACAAATTTTATGATATAAAGACAGACATATTAAATCCATCTTACTCAAATTAAGAATCAATTCTTAATATTACCCTTTAATCTCAGTGTATGAGCTGTTTCCATGAGGACATGTGACAAAATGATTTTTTATTCTTTATTAAGAATGTATAAGAGTTACTATTAGCAGGAAGACAGAAGGAAAAAGATAGTAGAATGCAGTAATTATGAAGTAATAGCTGGACTAAAGTAGAATTTTTATAATTAATGATAGCATAAACAGAGTATTCAAGGTCCTTGGACTGTTTTGAAGTAATAATGTAAGTCAAATACATAAAGCCAAAATCTTGACTCTCTTACCAATACAACAGTTTTCCATGCTCTTTTCTTGCCAGTACTCAGAAGAATACTCTGTTTTTCCCAAGAACAGAAGGTAAAAAGGACACTTATCCTGAAGAAATCCATTTGCAGCCAGAAACAATCTTTACTTAAGAGGGAAGTAAAAAGTTTCATTAAGTAATTAGGAGGCTAAAAATGCTTTTTAAATTACACCTTTTGAAGACATCACTTGACATACATTGCATCCAAAGTTGGTCATTTATTTCCTAGGCATATGGAATTGATTTCTGTTCTCAGGATATACATGCAAGCTCCTTCTGATTAATCAGACCCAGGAATTTGCAGGGTTTGACTGACAAAATAAAGCTAAAATGTTTATCCTATTGTTGACCTCTCTACTACTGCAAAAATTTGCCTTATCTGCAATGAGGCTAGACACTATTTAGTAATGATTTATGATATTTAGCAAAGAAGATCTCACTAACTACAGATAAAATCTTGGTTTCTTGTTTAAAGAGAAAAAATGTCCATTAGATTTTTTGGTTTTTTTTTTTTTTTTTGGTGGTACTTGCTGGTTGAACTCAGGACATCGCACATACTTTGCAAATGCTCTACCACTGAGCTGCTCTGTTCAGCCCACTTTTAAGTTTTTATTTTGAGTCAAGATCTTGATATGTTGCACAGGCAGCCTCTGGCCTCAAACTCACCATCCTTCTGCCTCTACTGGGATTATAGGCATGCACCCCCATGCCCAGGTCCATTAGACTTTTCTGTTAATAACTAAGAACTGCACATTGTGAAGGCCATCATTATATTAACACTGTTTAAAATAAATTACATTTTAATTTTGTTAACTGAAAATGTCTTTGACAGGTTAAGTTTAATCATCTTTTAACTTTGTTAAATTTTTTTTAAAATTAACTTTTGTGAACTGCTGGCTTTTCAAATTGTTAGTAGAACAATTTGTTGATAGGACAAAGTTGAGTTTATTACTTGACACAATTAAGTAGGACACTATCTTAATAGAGTCTGATAATATCTCAGTGGGGAAACCTCAGAGTAGGGGAATTCATTATAGATGTGAATTTTGATTTGAGGTAGATGATTACAGCAGTAGTAGGATTGATTAAAATTTCATCTTCAACCATGTTTTAAATACTTTGGTACTATCAACTTTTCAATGCTCATTTCAGTATTTTAAATTTTTCATTTTGGACATAAGGATTTATTGTCCCATGAGTCTTTAAACACCCTATCATACTTTGCAAAATGGCCTTGTTCATGATGCATGATCAAAAAAGACATGCTTGTATATTGAATTATATCTGGATTAAAATAAAATATCCTTAGTTTCTTGTTTTCTCATTAACTTAAAAATAACTACCAAAATATTTACTATTTTTAATAATATCTAAAATAAGTTTGATGGTTGTTTAACATCTCTTCTTAGTACAGTTGGAGCGAAACATTTATCTTGACTTGATCATTATTCTTATAACTGCCATTAAATTCTAGGAAGGACAGTTCAACAAGGGCCAATACTTTCACTAGAAACCTTTGGAACCAGTGTGGTAAAATGTTCTTAAATCAATATAATGAGATGCTATTTGATGAAACTATTCAAGTGCTTATTATTAAAGTATTGATAGGACATGAAGTAGTTCCAAATGATAAATAAGGTTAAATGAAACATTTATAAAAACTAAACAGGAATTTCTCCATATGGAGTTTTCCACATGTGAGAAAAATCTAATTTCACTTAAAGTCTAACCTCAGGTTTTGAACCTTGCTGCCTATTTCCCAGGATTCAGGAATAAGAGTTCTTGTTTATTGAACCTATAAAGGGATAAGAGCCACTCCACAGTAGCCACGTGAGAATATCTGATATTACAGGCCTATGTCATTTTGTTGTACTTCACATGAGTACAATTCACAGATAGTTTGAGGTCTTTGTTTGTTTGGTTTTAGATTTTACAAATGGAAGTTTTGTGGCCACCCTGAGTCCAAAAGGTCTTTTGTGGCCGTTATTTCCAAAAGCATATACTTACTTTATGTGTCTGTGTTACATGTTGGCAAGTCTCAAAATATTTCAAACTTTTCATCATTATGGTAACCTACAATCTTTGATGTCACTATTGTAATTGTTTTGGGTGCCTTGAATGGCACCCATACAAAACAGCAACCTTACTAGATAAATATGGAATATATTCCAGCTGTCCTCTTGACCATCTGATCCCCACTTGTCTCCCTTTCCCCAGCCATTCTTCTTCCCTAAGATACAATAATGAAAATAAGCCAGTTAATCACCCTGCAATGGCCTGTAAGTGTTGAAGTGAAAGGAAGAGTTGCTTTTCTCTCACTTTAAATCAAAAGTTACTGAGTTTAGTGAGGAAGGCATGTCAAAAGCCAAGAGAGACAGAAAGCTAATCCTCTTGGGATAAATAGCTAAGTTGAGAATTCAAAGAAAAAGTTCCTTTTTTCCTTTCTTTCTTTTTTCCGACTGTACTGGAGAGTTGAACACAGGGCCTTGTATGTGCTAAGCAAGTGCCCTATCCCTGAGCTGCACCCCCAATTCCTTTAGGTTTTGTTGTTGTTGTTGTTGTTGTTGTTTGTATTTTCCTTTGTTTGTTTGCTTACTTTTTAAGACAGGATCTCAGGATCTCTCAAAGTTATGCAGGCTGCGTGTAGTCTCAAATTCACAATCTTCCTACCTCTACCCCTAGAGTAGCTGGGATTCAGGCATGTGCCATGGCACCTGGCTCTTCAACATAAAAGTTCTTGAAAGAAATTAAAAGTGCTGCTCCAGTGAGCACACAAATGAGAAGAAAGTGAGACAGCTCTTGCTGATATGGAGAAAGTTTTAGTGGTCTGAACAGAATATTGAGCCTGCCACTTGAGCTGAAAGCTAATCCAGAGTGAAGCCCGAACTCTCTTTAATTCGAAGAAGCCTGAGAGAGGTGAGAAAACTACTGAAGACAAGTTTGAATCCAGTGATTGTTGGTTCCTAAAGTTTAAGGGAAGAAGCCATCTCCATAACAGAAAAATGTATGGTGTGATCAAAAGATACAGTGAATGTTTAATTTTTAAAAAATTATTATAGTAAAAGATACATTCCATAAATCCTCCTCAAAATACTCTCCTTGGGTTCAAACACACCATATTATTCTTTCCACAAACAGCAAATGTTAATGAAGAAGCTGCAGGAAGTTTTTCATAAGATCTACCTAAGATAAAAAGTGAAGATAGTTACAGTATACAACAGCTTTGCAATGTGGATCGAAACAGCTATGCATTGGGAAAAGATGCCATATAGGAATTTCATTACCAAAAAGGGGAAATAAATGCCTGGCTTTAAATCTTCAAAGGACAGGTTGACTCTTGTTAGGGATAATGCAGGTGGTACCTTAAAGTGGAAACCAGTGCTCCCTTACCATTGTGAAAGTCCTAGGGTCCTTAAGAATTATGCTAAATGGACCTTTCCTGGGGACTACAATGGAAACAACAAAGTCTGGGTAATAGTACATCAGTTTATAATGTAGTGTTCTGAATATTTTAAGCCTACTGTTGCAATTCTTCTCAAAACAACAACAAGTATGATTCCTTTCAAAATATTACTGCTCACTAAAAATGTGCATAGTCACCCAAGAGCTCTCATGGAGATGCATGAGATTAATATTGTTTTCATGTCTACTAACACAACATTCAGGAGTAGGACCTGGCGAACCACTCCCAATACAACTAGCCATTGAGAAACTTATGAATAGCAAAGAAACACTGTCAAATATAGTGCCAGAAAATGAGCCCCCCAGGTTGGAAGGCACTCAAGAGACTACTGGGGAAGAGTTGCCTCCTCAAAGGAGAGTCTACCGTGATTACGGAAATGGAGTAAAGCCCCAGGGTGCTCAATTTGCTGATGTGCCACGACTTGCTGATGTGCCATTGATTCTCCAAATGAGGAGAAACAACTGTAAACATCCATTAATAATTGGAACATGGAATGTACGTAGTATGAATTTAGGAAAATTAGAAATCATTAAAGGAGAAATGGAGCACATAAACATTGACATTCTAGGCATCAGTGAGCTAAAATGGACCGGCATAGGCCATTTTGAGTCAGACAATCATATGGTCTACTATGCTGGGAATGAGAAATCAAAGAGAAATAGGGTTGCATTCATCATCAAAAAAGACATTTCAAGATGTGTCATGAAATACAATGTTGTCAGTGATAGAATAATATCCATATGCCTACAAGGAAGGCCAGTTGATATGACTATTATTCAAATTTATGCACCCACCACTAAGGTCACAAATGAAGAAAGGGAAGACTTCTGGCAGCTTCTGCAATCTGAAATAGATCAAACATGCAATCAAGACATACTGATAATCATTGGTGACTGGAATGCAAAGTTTGGAAACAAAGAAGTCTTGGTAGTTGGAAAATATGGCCTTGGTGACAGAAACGATTGATAGAATTTTGTCAGACCAATGACCTTTTCTTTACAAATACATTTTTTCAACATCATAAATGGAGACTATACACATGGACTTCACCAGATGAAACATACAGGAATCAAACTAACTACATATGTGGAAAGAGATGATGGAAATGCTCTATACAAAATGTCAAAACAAGACCAGGTGCTGACTGTGGAACAGACCATCAAATTCGCATATGAAATATCAAATTGAAGCTGAAGAAAATTAGAACAAGTATACGAGAGCCATAGTATGACCTTAAGTATATCCCATCTGAGTTCAGAGACCACCTCAAAAATAGATTTAATGCATTAGACACAAATGATAGGGGACCAGAAGAGTTGTGGCATGACATAAAAGATATCATTCAAGAAGGAAGCAAAAAGTTCTTAAAAAGAGAAGAAAAAAAGAAAAGAACAAATTACATGTCAAAAGAGACAGTAGAACTTGCCCTTGAATGTAAAGTAGCTAAAGTAAAAGGAAGACATGATGAAGTTAAGGAACTAAACAGAAGATTTCAGAAGGCAGCTCGAGAAGACAAGAACAAATATTATAATGACATGTGCAAGCAACTGGAGGCAGAAACCAAAAGGGAAGAACACGCTCTGTGTTTCTCAAGCTTAAGGAAGTGAGGAAAAAAATTCAAGCCTCCAGTGGCAGTAGTGAAAGATCCTACAGGGGAAATATTATATAATGCAGGAAACATCAAAAGAAGATGGGAAGAATATACAGAGTCATTATACAAGAAAGAATTTGTAGATGACCAACCATTCCAAGAGGTTGCAAATGAAGAGGAACCAATGGTGTTGAAGGGTGAAGTGGAAGCTGCCTTGAAAGAACTGGCAAAACACAAGGCTCCAGGAATTGATGGGATACCAATAGAGATGTTTCAACAAAGAGATGCAGCACTAGAGGTGTTAACATGGTTATGGCAACAGACTTGGAAAATAGGTACTTGGCCAACTGACAGGAAGAGATCCATATTTGTGCCTATTCCCAAAAAAGGGGATCCAACTGAACGTGCAAACTATCGGACAATATCATTAATATCACACACCAGCAAAATTCTGCTAAAGATCATTCAGAAGTGACTGCAACAGTACATAGACAGGGAATTACCGGAAAATCAAGCAGGATACAGAAGAAGGTGGGGAACCAGGGACATCATTGCTGATGTCAGGTGGATATTAGCTGAAAGCAGAGAATATCAGAAAGATGTCTATCTATGTTTTATTGACTATGCCAAAACATTTGATTGTGTGGATCATAACAAATTATGGATAACACTTTGGAAAATGAGAATACCAGAACACCTAATTGTGCTCATGAGAAACCTGTACATGAACCAGAAGGCAGTTGTTCAAATAGAACAAGGAAACACTGCGTGGTTTAAAGTTGAGAAAGGTGTGTGTCAGGCCTGTATACTTTCACCCTATCTCTTCAAAATTTATATGCTGAGCAAATAATCTGAGAAGCTGGACTTTATGAGGAAGAATGCAGCATCAAGATTGGAGGACGTCTCATTAACAACCTGCATTATGCAGATGACACAGCTCTGCTTGCTGAAAGTGAAGAGGATTTAAAACATTTATTGATGAAGATCAAAGATCATAGCCTTCAATATGGGTTACTACTAAACATCAACAAAACAAAAGTTCTTTGACTGGGTCAGTGCAAAACTTCACAGTAAATGGAGAAAAGATTGAGGTTGTCCAAGATTTTACTTTGCTTGGCTCTCTAATCAACACCCATGGAAGCAGCAGTCAAGAAATCAAAAGACACATTGCTCTAGGAAAAGCTGTGGCAAAAGATCTCTTTAGAGTATTGAAAAGCAAAGATGTCACATTGAAGACGAAGGTGCGTCTGACTCATGCCATGGTATTTTCAGTCGCATCATATGGTTGTGAAACCTGGACATTGAACAAGAGAGACAGAAAAAGAATTAATGCTTTTGAATTGTGGTGCTGGAGATGTCTATTGAATATACCATGGACTGCCAAAAGAACCAACAAATCTGCCCTAGAAGAAGAGCAACTAGTGTGCTCCTTGGAAGCAAGAATGGCCAGACTACGTCTTACATATTTCGGACATGTAGTCAGGAAAGATCAATCCTTGGAGAAGGACATCATGTTTGGGAGAGTGGCAGGTCAATGCAAAAGAGGAAAATCCCCCACCAGATGGATTGACACAGTGTCTGCAACAATGAGTTTAAACATAAATAAGATCGTTTGCCTGGCACAGAATCGGCAAGTGTTTCAGTCTGCTGTACATCTGATCTTTATGAGTCGGACTTGACTCGACGGCACCTAACAACAACAACAATACAACATTCATTCTGTAGACTATGGATTAAAGAATAATTTCAATTTGCAATTCTTAGTACTTAAAAAATATATTTTGAAGACAGGTATAGTGGTTCACACCATAATCTCAGTACTCAGGAAGCAGACACAGGAAATACATGTGAATACATACACTGCATAGGTACATGTGTCCTATATATATAATGCACATATACATATATAAATATATGTATACAAGTATGTATGTGATATTACATATGTGATATTACATATATATGTATACATATATGTATATATGTGTGTATATATGTATATATACATAGATATGTAATAATATGTATACATACATACATATATGTATATATGTGTATATATACATATATATGTAATAATATGTATACATATATACATATATGTATATATGTGTATATATACATATATGTGTAATAATATGTATACATACATACATATATATGTATATATATGTATATATACACATATATATGTCATATCACATATATAGGTGAGGGTTTAACATGCTTGGTAGAATGCTGCACTGCGTCCTCTGTCTCCTTGAGTGTGATCCCTAGCAACACAAAAATGGGAGAAGGACCTGGCAGCCCATTCCTGGAACAATCCTGAATCAATAAGCCATTGAAACCCCATGAATATAAGAGAAGAAATAATATAGTGCTGGGCCTGACACAGTTTTGAGGAGTGTTTCATTCTCTTGTATATTGTTGTTGTTAGGTGCCGTCGAGTCTGTATCTGACTCATAGTGACCCTCATAGGGTTTTCAAAGGCTGACTGTTTTGGGATTGCCTTGGGAGTGGATTGCCAGGTCCTTCTCCCATTTTTGCGGTGCTGGGAATTGAACTCGGGACCTCAGAGACTGCAGCGCAGCGCTCTACCAACTGAGCTAAATCCTAGCCCCTCTTGTATATGGGGTTGCATATATATGTAGTATATATATGTTGTTTTTTTATCTGCTGTCCTGTTTGGTCCAATTCAGAGAGACCCAATGTGCAACAGAATGAAATATTCCCTGATTCTCTGCCAGTCACATGATCTTTTTTATGTTTAAGCCCATTGTTGCAGACACTGTGTCAATCCATCCAGTTGAGAGTCTTCCTTTTTTTTTTCTGACCTGTCACTCTCCCAAACATGATGTCTTTTTCCAGCGATTGGTCTCTCCTGACAATATGCCCAAAATACATAAGACACACTCTAGCTATCATTGCTGCCAAGGAGCACTCTGATTGCACTTTTTTGAGGACAGATGTGTTGGGTCTTTTGGCAGTCCATGTTTTATTCAACATTTATCGCCAGCACCATAATTCAAAGCACCATTTCTTCTCCTTTCTCCCTTATTCAGTGTCCTGCTTTCACAACTATACAAGATGACTGAAAATAATCATGCCATGAGTCAGGCATACCTTCATCTTCAATGTGACATCTTCAGTTTTCAACACTTTAAGGAAGTCTTTTGCGATACCTTTTCCAATGTAATGTGTCTTTTGATTTCTTGAGTGCTGCTTCCATAAGAGTCGATTGTACAACCAAATAAAGCAAAATCTTAGACAATCTCAATTTTTTCTCCATTTATGGTGAAGTTGCATACTGACCCAGTTGTGGGGACTTTTGTTTTCTTGATGTTGAGGTACAATCCATACTGAAGGGTGTGCTCTTTGATATTCATCAGAAACTGTTGCAAATCCTCTTCAGCAAACAGAGGTGTGTAATCTGTATAACTAAGGTTGTTAATGAGTCTTCCTCCAATCATGATGCTGCATTCTTCTTTATAAAGTCCAACTTCTTGGGTTATTTGCTCACATATAGGGATTAAAGAGGTATGGTTAAAGGATATAGCCCTGATGCATACTTCTCTCCACTATAAGCCAGGCAGTGGTTTCCTTGTTCTGTTTGAATGATCATCTCTTGGTCCATGTATAGATTTCTCATAAGTACAATTAAGTATTCTGGTATTCCCATGTTTTGCAATATTATCCATAATTTGGTATGATGCACACAGTCAATTGCCTTGCACAGTCAATAAAACATAGATAGACATCTTTCTTATATTCTCTGCTTTCAGCTAATATCCACCTGACATCAGCAATGATGTCCCTGGTTCCCCACCCTTCTCTGAATTCAACCTGATTTTCTGGCAGTTCCCTGTCTATTTACTGGTCTAGTTGCTTTTGAGTGATTTTTAGCAAAATTTTGCTTGGCTGTGATATTAATAGTATTGTTCAATAGTTTCCACATTTGTTTGGATCTCCTTTTTTTGGAATAGGCACACATATGGATATTTTCCAGTCAGTTGTCTGGGTAGCTGTTTTCCAAATCTCTTGGCATAAACAAGTTAGCATGTCTGGTCTGTATCTATTTGTGGAAGCATCTATATTGGTATTCCATCAATTCCTGGAGTCTTGTGTTTCACCAGTTCCTTCAAGGTAGATTCTACTTCTTCCTTCAGTACCATTGGTTCTTGATCATATGCAACCTCTTGAAATGGTTGGTCATCCACCAGTTCTTTTTGGTGTAATGACTCTGTGTATTCCATCTTCTTTTGATGCTTCTTGTGTCATTTAATTTTTCCCTGTTGAATGCTTCACTATCACCACTGGAGGCTTTTATTTTTCCCTCAATTCCTTAAGCTTGAGATAAACAGAGCATGTTATTTCCTTTTGTTTTTCTGTCTCCAACTCTTTGCACATGTCATTATAATATTTGATTTTAGCTTCTTGAATTGCCCTTTGAAATCTTCTGTTTAGTTCTTTAACTTCATCATGTCTTCCTTTTACTTTAACTATGCAACTTTCTAGGGCAAGTTTCAGAGTCTCTTTTGACACATAATTTGTTTTTTTCTTTTTTTCCTGTATTTTTAATAACCTTTTGCTTTCCTCATGAATGATATCTGTGATGTCATGTCACAACTCTTCTCTTCTTCTATCTTTAATGTCTAACACATCAAACCTGTTCTTGAGGTGGTATCTGAAGTCCAGTGGGATATAGTCAAGGTCATACTGTGACTCTCTTAAACTTGTTCTAATTTTCTTCAGTTTCAGTTTGAACCTGCATATGAGCAGTTGATGGTCTGATCCACAGTCAGCATTTGGTCTTATTCTGATATTTGATATTGACCTTGAGATTTTCCATCATCTCTTTCCACAAATGTAATCAATTTGGTCCCTGTGTGTTCCATCTGGTGAATTCAACCTATAGTCACCATTTAGGTTGGTGAAAAAAGGTATTTGCAATGAAAAAGTCATTGGTTTGATAAAATTCTATCATGGGATCTCCAGCATCATTTCTTTCACCAAGGCCTTATTTTCCAACTAGTGAGCCTTCTTCTTTGTTTCCAACTTTTGCGTTCTAGTCATCAGTAATTACCAGTGCATCTTGATTGCATGTTTAATCAATTTCAGTCTGCAGAAGCTGGTAAAGATGTTCCCTTTCTTCATTTGTGGATCTAGTGGTAGTGAGTAAATTCTAATAATAGTCATATTAACCAACCTTCCTTGTGGGAGTGTGGATATTGTTCTATTCCTGACAGAATTGGACTTCTGGACAGATCTTGAGATGTCTTTTGTGATGATGAATGCAGCCTCATTTCTCTTTAATCTGTCATTCTTGGCACAGTAGACTATGTGATTATCTGATTCAAAATGGCTCATGACAATCCATTTTAGCTCACTGATGCCTTGTTGTTGTTCGGTGCCATTGAGTTGTGTACAACTCATAATGACCCTCATAGGATTTTCAATGGCTGATTGTTTCAAGATTGCCTCGAGAGTGGGTTGTCATGTCCTTCTCCCATTTTTGAGGTGCTGGGAATCGAACCTGGTACCTCGGAGATGGCAGGGCATCACTCTACCAACTGAGCTAAATCCCAGCCCCACTGATGCCTAGGAAGTCTATATTTATGTGCTCCATTTCCCCTTTGACTTTTTATAATTTTTCTAGATTTGTACTACATACATTCACATTCCAATTATTTTTTTATATTTTTTATTTTATTATTATTATTATTATTATTATTTGCGGTACTGGGGGTTGAACCCAGGGCCTCGCGCCTGCATGCTCTGCAAGTGCTGGACCACTGAGCTGCACCTCAGCCCATTTTTTTTTAACTTTTTGAGACAGGGTCTCACTAAGTTACACAGACTGCCTCTGGTCTCGAACTTGCAATCCTCCCACCTCCACCTCCTGAGCCACTGGGATTACAGGTGTATACCACCATGCCTGGCCCACATTCCAATTATTAATGGATGTTTACAGTTGTTCTTTCTCATTTTGAGTCAAGCCACATCAACAAATGGAGGTCTCTGGAGCTTTACTCCATTTTCATCATTAACATCGACTCAACTTTGAGGAGACAACTCTTCCGCAGTTGTTTTTTGAGTTCCTTCTCTTCTGGGGGGCTCATTTTCTGGCACTGTATTTGACAGTATTTCTTTGCTATTCATAGAATTTCAATGGCTAGTTGTTTCAGAAGTGGGCTGCCAGGTCCTACTTCCTAGTCTTTCTTAGTCTGGAAGCTCAGTTGAAATCTGTCCACCATGGGTGGCCCTGGTGTTATCTGTAATACTGGTAGCATAGCTTTCAGCATCACAGCAACATACAAGCCCCCACAGTATGGCAAACTGGCAGACATGTGGAAGGCTATAACCAAAGTAAACAAAACCTGTTGAAAAGGATTCATCATTGTATATCCTATTAGCCTTGTGATTTATGGGAGGAAGTCAAAATATAAACATTGACAAAAGTTTGAAAGAAATTGATACCAACCTTCATGGATAACTTTGGGGAACTCATGAATTGCACAGACAAAGTAAAAGTGCAGTTGTGGTAGAAAGAGCAAGAAAACTAGTCTTACAAGTAGGGCCTGAAAATATGACCTAATTGCTGCAATCTCATGGGAGAAAAAAAACCTTAATGGATGAGGAATTGCATATAATGGATGAACAAAGACAGTGATTTCATGAAATCACTCCTTGTAAATTTCTCCTAGTAAAGATAACTTTGAACAGCATTGAAATGACAACAAAAGATTAGGAATATTATATAAATTTAGTTGATAGAGTAGTAACATGATTTGACAGGATTAACTCCAATTTTGAAAGATGTCCTGTGGGTAAAATGCTATCAAACATCTTATGCTACAGAGAAATCTTTTTGTGAAAACTGAAGTCAAACAACACAGCAAATTTCATTGCTATCTTAACAAATTGTCACAGCCTCTCCAACCTTCAGCAACCACTATCCTGATGAGTCAGTACCCATCAACATTGAGGCAAGATTCTCCACAAACAAAAGACTATGACTCACTAAATGCTCAGGTTATCATTAACATTATTTAGTAACAAAGTATTTTAAACTAAGGTATACCACTAGGTTTTTTTGTTTGTTTGTTTGTTTGTTTGTTTGTGGTACTGGCGATTGAACCCAGGGCCTCACGCTTGCATGCTCTGCAAGTGCTGGACTACTGAGCTGCAACCCCAGCCCATTTTTTTTTTTTTTTCACTTTTTGAGGTAGGGTCTCACTAAGTTACGCAGACTGCCTCTGGTCTCGAATTTGCGATCCTCCCGCCTCTGCCTCCCAAGCCACTGGGATTACAGGCATGCGCCACCACGCCCGGATGCCACTAGTTTTTTAGACATAACGATATTGCACATTTTATACATGGTAAACATCCACCTAACAACAACAACAACAAACACTAAACATAACTATTACCTGCCCTGGGGAAACAAAACAATTGTGTGACTTTCTTTCTTATAATAATCACTTTATTACAGTTGTTTGGATTCAAATCCACAATATCTTGGAGATATTCCTGTATTATACACTCTCTGTGTTACATATCAATCTCTTTCTATACTTAAGGTGGCAAATATCTAACAATTTCCATTGAAAATGACTTTCCACCTAACCTAAGACTTTCCCATTCTTTGTTTATAAAATCAATTATGAAGTTACATTCAAAAAAATTGATAAAAAATGTTTCCACTTTGTCTTCATCCTCCTGTATTGAGGAGACAGTGTCTAGATTTTCAAGATAATAATGAGGAATCAGTAGGAATGGGTTCTAATTTTTCTTAGGTACAACTTTTTAAATTTTCTGCTACTTTTAAGCCTTTTTTTACTTTCTCATAAAGAGGATCAGATGAGATCTGAGTTTCCAAAACTATATACAGAATAACATATTTAGTAGATAATTTTTACATCCTTAGCATAATTGCTTGGATATACTTTATATAAAATTAAATGAAATTTTAAAATGATACTTTCATCACATGTTTTTCTTTACTACCAAAAGGCTACATGATGAGTGATATCTTTAACATATAGATAAGTTTGGGTCTAATGCAGAACATAATAAAGTTGTTGCGTAGCTACAAATTTATTGTGATGTACACTATAATTGTTTGTCAATCCTAGGATGTCATATTGTTGTTAAGGGCAAAATGATTAAATGATTTTGAAATTATTTCTGTGGCCAATTAAATCCAGTGTAGTATAATATGTTGAGTCCAATAAATGACCACCATGTCCACATTTCAGGTAGAATGTACAGCTATAGTTAGAAGGTAGTTTATAGGCTCTTGAGAGGTGAGGCAAGGGAAAGATACAATAGCAAGCCAGATTTGTTAGAGCTTCTTGAAGTATCTGACTGCCTTTGTATCAACTGGAGGCAAAAACTGTTTAGGTTTCCAATGATAATATTCTGACTCAAGGGTTTTTACTGTTGTTAATTTGCACGTTTGTCTTGGGGAGCTGGGGTTTAGCTCAGTTGGTAGAGTGCTGCTCTGTGTTCTCTGAGGCCCTTGGTCTGATCCCCAACACCACAAAAATGGGGGAAGGATTTGGCAATCCACTCTGAAGCAATCTGGAAAAGAATCAGCCATTGAAAATTATGATGATCAATATGAATTGGACTGGACTCCAGGGCACCTAACAATTCACATGTGACTCTCTATTAACATCTTAGTCTTCTAGCAGTATTAAGAATTAAGAATTGTGCAGGACCATTGTTATCTTGGAAAAAAAATCCTACAATCATGTTTTCTTTGTTCTAAAACTTATATTTGAATCAGTCAAATCCTATGCAGGCAGGTAAGTAAAGAACACATACAAATGCATGTGTAGCCAGATGCAGAGGTGCACATGTCATAATGCCAGCAGATTGGGAGGCTGAAGCAGGAATGTCACAGATTCAAGTCCAGAGATAGCCTACATAACTTAGTGAGGCCCTCTTTCTAGACTAAAAAAAATTAAAAATGGACTGCAGATGCAGCTGAATGGTAGAGAACTGGCCTAGTATGTGCAAGATCCTGGATTCAACCCTCTAGTAGTAGTAGTAGTAGTAGTAGTAGTAGTAGTAGTAGTAGTAGTAGGTAGTAGGACTGCTACTACTACTACTACTACTACTACTACTACTACTACTACTAATAATAATAATAATAATATGATTATTATTTAAAAATTAAATTAAATTTTAAAACACATGACTAAATAAACCTAAAAGTCATTTCTCAATCAAAAATAATTTCTCCCAACTTAGGGAGAATTCAATGAAGTATAAATAATTAACATTTTGAATATGATTAGCAGATAGAACAATAAATTTTACATGAATAGATAAGTTTAAGGTAAATCCCTAGGGGAATTGTGACTATAAATTGCCTAAAAAACACTTCACACTTCAAAGAAAACTTCTTCATTTCTTTCTTCAATGGTTCCACTCTTCTTTATAGAGGTAAATAGTCAGTGCTTTGTTTTATTTTTTCCTTCACCTATCTCAAAGACCCTATTGCCTAAGGGAGTTGGAGGAAAGAAAAATAAATAACATGGTAGTGCTTATGCAAAATTCTTTTCCCGAATGGTTTCTGGTACATGTGAGGAATTTGCTATTCAATGTGAGAAGAGCAGCAAGCTGGTAGGACTTAGTGTTGCTCAAAGCATGAAGACAACACTATTGAGAGCTATCAGACAAGATTCTGCCTGAAAGAATTACAACAGTGTCGATGAAGAGCACAAGAATTTATTAGTTGGTCAAAAAGCTAAGAGAACATCTTAGTACAACTAACTAAAATCTTGTGTATGCTCTGAAGGTGATGGTAGAGATTGTCATGATGCTGATGGTTACAACATGCCTAAAGACTTCTCTATGACAAGAGAAACCTATAACTTCCCCTTATTAAAAGCCATATTTTTGTGACTCTGGGAAGGGTAATAAAATGACTTTATTGGATTTCAGTTTTTTTTCCATGAAACAGGGTACACGCCCTATATGGACTAAATTCCTTCATAATAAAACCAGTGGGAAATGAGTTGGGAACAAAAACTTCCCAAAGTTTAATGTGTTTCTGATTTTTAACAACTCATTTTTGGAAGAAAAACAGCACATCATTTTAGAATGGATAGAAAATTGAACAGATTATGGAAATAGTCTAATAATATTGTCCACCATTTGGAATCATTAGCTAACTTATACTGCTTTTGATTAATGGAGAGTGATATAATTTTCATCCCTCTTTTAACAAAGGAAAAAGTATTCTTTAGAAGACCAGACAGCAACTCAAAGAATATCACATCATACTTATTTGCTGCTGAAAATCATGAAAACGAACCTGATTTCTGGTCTACATGAAAACAGTATTTCAACTTAAAAGTCAACTGATACTTGGTTTGCTGAATTTGGTGCACATATTGGTGTTTCATTTATCTCTATAACACTTTTTCTTTTAACTTAAGATATGGTACATATATCCATGTTTTAATAAAAATGATGTTTATTGAATTATTAAATTTTAAATCATTTCACAAATATCTTAGAAATGCTGGGAAACAAAAATAAAATGATGACAAAAAGTTTTAAACAAATAGAATCCTATCTTCCACCACCCAGAGACAAATAATGTGACATCTAATTTTTCATGTTAATTTGGGTAGGCTATTATTCCCTGTTGTTTGGTCATTAACATTTTTAGATATTTCTCTGAAGGAACTTTAGGTTTATAATTAGTTGACTTAAAGTAAGTCAGATTATCCTCCATAGTGTGGGTGAGCCTTACCCAGGACTTCCAGACCTTAAGACTAAAAACCAGCTATTTAGGAAAGAAGAAATTTCTCTGGAAGACTATAATCTAGGAATTTTACCTGAGTTTCCGTCTTGCTGGCCTGATCCATGAGTTCAATTCTATAGCTTAAACTCTTGCCTAGGTTTACTGCTGAATGTCTTGTCTTATAGATCTCATATTTGACAGCCACCAAAACTGCCTAAGTCAATTGCTTACATGAATAAATAAATATTGTATTTATGAATTATGTGTATAGATGGCATAAATATATGACATTCACTATGCATTTGTATATATGTACATAAAATATGTAAATTTTATATGATATACATCTATATCAGTATATGCACATATTCTGTATATGTATATTGTGTCTATAGACATGAGCATGTGCACATGCATATGTCTATGTATGTGTTGGCTGTGAAGGAATCATAACTCTCTCCCTGGTAATTAAAGTAAGTAAAAATGTATAAACATGCACTATCCAAGTTTGTTCCAGTCATCTTGTCTTCAAATAATAAGTTAATATGGGGGTTCTTCCACAAGCCAGAGAATGCAAAGAACTACCAGCGGCTTAAAAAAGTTATGGAGAATTCTCTCCTAAACCATTTAAATGGAGCTTGATTCTGCTGGAATGTTATTTTAGATGTGCAGCCTCCAGAACTGAGACACAATAAACTTCTGCTGCTTTAAGTCACTCAATTGTGATAGCTTGTTAGGATAGCCTTGGGAAACTAATGTAACTCCTCAGTAAAAATCAGGCATATAATTCTCTGTCTTTGAGATTTATGTTGATAAAAATGACCCAAAGAGGGGACTGCCAGGAGCAATCCTACAAAATAGGATCTAAAATGGAAATTTGGAGATGGATTACCAGCCAATTGGC